>PVHP010002048.1:0-95817 GCA_004024765.1 Zapus hudsonius | reverse complement strand
CTGATGATAACCCTAATGTGATATTATTTGATCATGCATCATCTATAAAAGCTAATCACAGTATACCTGTTCTGATATAACTTTGAAATATTTTACTGTCCACATTTGCCACTTAGAGCTCATTCTATTCAGATGGCCACTTCATCAGAGGTTCAAGAGTTGACATGCAAACTCACAGTGGAACTGGGTGTGTTGATCCACACTTATAATACCAGCATTTGGAAAGTGAAGGCAGAAGGATCTGGAGTTCAAGGTCATCCTTGGCTACTTAGCAAGTTCAAGATCAGCCTGGGCTACATGTGTCCCTATCTTACAGAAACAAACACAATGAAAGACAGTGGACATGTCTTCAGGGTTGGTTGTGATTTAAAAAAATAGTATTGCTATTTTTTGCAAGGAGAGAGAGAGAGAGAGAGAGAGAGAGAGAGAGAGAGAGAGAGAGAGAGAGAGAAGAGAGAAACACAGGAGAAAGAGACCAGAGTCTTCGGCCACTGCAAACTAACTCCAGACACATGCACCACTTCGTGCATCTGGTTTTATGTGGATACTGGGGAATCAAACCCGGATCTTTAGGCTCTGTAGGCAAGTGGATTAACTGTTAAGCCATCTCTTTAGCCCTGGTTGTGATTTTTACATGCTATATATTTTTTAAAAGGTGATAACTGATTGTAGACATATCAACATTTGGAGAAAGCACAGTTATTAAGATTAAAGCCTTGAGAAAATGTCCCAAAAGACTGCTAGACAAACAAGCACCCATTGTCTATAGGGCGTCTAGGATTCCATCAAGGTAAGCTCTGCCCCAAGTATGTTAAAATCGAACTCCCTAGATTTTCAGAGGTACTTACTCTAATAATACTGCAGTCCATGCCTGAGAACTCCTCTTCTGCTCACACCTGTGAGAAGCTTCCAGAAATGTTGGGGATGGGGTCCTGGATTGTCTTCTTAAGGGAAAGAACTAACTTTGAGCAGAAGTTTATTTAACAAGCAAAGAAAGATCTCTAAAGAGAGTCAGTAGTGAGCTGTCCTAAAGGGAGGTGCCCAGTGGGTTATTCATTGTAGATTTAAAAGAATTTTTATGAATATTTATGAGGAGAATAGCATATTCATGAAGTGAGGTGACCCTTTTCCCCCTCCCAAATCATGATGGATCAGCTCTCCTTTTCAGGGTATTCCTTTCCATGAGCCTTTAGAAAAGCCCATGGAAAGATGTTGGAAGGGTCATATGTATAGTATAAATGATATAATGAAGTCAGGGTCTTTTGAGAATGGAGATTTGCTCCGAACTTAGTTTCTGGTATCACAAGAACTACCTAACTAGCTTCAAGAATGTTTAACCACCAAGGGGCCTTCTGACCATCAGCCACAAGGTGCAGCTGTGGTTTCCCTTGGGTCCTTCACATCTTACTCCCTGACCATTGGGAGATACAGCCAGCAAGGTATGGCTGTGGTTTCCCTGTTTCACTCCTTGACAACCTGTTAACAAAAGGACCTGTAAGACTTCCTTTATTCTTCCCCTAAGACTCCACTCACTGTATTCTGATCTTGTCATTCATGAGATTAAACACTTTGGTTGGGTTTCTTGACATTCTCCCCTTGCCCCCCCCCCCTAGTTTGCTAGCTCTGATCACAGCTTTTTGCCAAGTCTGGTGTCCTCCCTTCACCCCAGCATGGATTTGGCAGTCAGCTCCTTTTGGGTTCCTGATCTGGCTCCAGGAGCTGATTAGGGAAGGGGCCACTTTTCTTGTCACAGAGGAATAGATGGAACAGAGCACAGAAGCAAGATATTCCACATTTTTGAATGGTAGCACAAGAAATGAAATCTTAGAACTATTCTGGACAGGACGGTTGGCATTTTATTTAGATGGGATTGTTTTAGTATTTACACAGGATTATATACGATCAGGTCAATCTGCTGCAATTCTCTGTAACTATAATATCCATTTTTAAAGTGATATTATTTAAAAGAGATTCCTATGCCAAAATATTTTCCCCTGCAAACCAGTCACGGTGTATGACACTTTACCTCAAAGATTCAATTTATGAGAAAGAGCATCCTAAAATTCTTTTGGACCTTAAATGCCCAAATTCCAAATCTATGGGAGGATTGTGGGGCTCAGAGGGGTCCTGGGCTTCTCCAGGTAAATTTCTCTTCTCGGAGCCAGTTCATCCCTGACCACTTTTTATGTTTTAACTTCTCGAACTACTTTCCAATGTTTTGGGTTAGGATCACTGTGGGAATGCTGCGTCTGAGTATTGATAGTTAATAGGAGTTATTTATGTTGTTGTATATTTAGCTCAAGTTCATCTGTGTAAGTTGCTTAAATTGCTGGTAGAGAAGGGTTTTCATTCAAGTTAGAGTGTCCAGGAAAAAGGTGATCTGTAGGGCTTTGGAGATGACTCTAAGTGCATGTGGACCTGAGTTCCAGTCGCCAGCACCCATGGAAAATCTCTAGTCCTTAGAACTGTGAAAAAATCTTTAGTTACTCCTCATTAGTTTCTGGAGGCAGATTTTACACAAAAATAAAAAGATTTTTCTTATTTTCCAGTGAAAATTCAGATATACCAGACCTACCTATATTTCTACATGATAAGTTGTAAAGACAAAGGTTGGACAGTATCGAGTCTGCAGGCAGGTAAAGCACCAGCAGAGGTGTACGTGATGGATGGTAGGGTGTGCAAGAGTGGAAAGTGGAAAGACAAGATGGTGTCTAATAGGCTCCTGGTTGGTCACAAGACATTCAGATGGGACTTAAGGCGACAATTTGATGACAATATTGATGTGAAGAAGAAGTCGGGTCATGTTAATCGATGTGAGGAAGGCTGGTAAAGTTCACTTGGTTCCAAAGACAACATTGAAATATTTTATCTAGAAATGGAGGTTCAATGGCGAGAAATGGTGATCGCTGTGAGACTACTCGGCCTAATTTGTTGGTATTTTTATTGATGGAAAGTTTATTACCTGAAACTAAATGTGTCTTTATTTAAAATAGCTTACTTAGTTCTTTAGATTTCAAGTAGCCAAAAGTACAAATCTGAAATAATCAGTGACGTCACTTATCCCCTCCCCTTCCCTGGACCATCAACACTATCCTTTTTAGAAGAGCATATTGTAGAAAGTCAGGTGCATTTGGTTTCTATTCGCTTGAATCACCCGGGGTTTCACATGGCCACTGCAAGCAGATTAATATACTTTCCAGTGTGCGCATAGAGTACAAGGTGGTCCCAGTCCAGAGGGAAATGGCGAGTGTTGATGACACAGTCCCCCAGGGGCACCTGTCAGCTCCTCACAGACATTCTGTGCAGTTGGTCTTATCACTTTACACTCAGCTATTTGAGCCGTGAGAAACAGGCTGCGTGCCGTTCTCTTCCCCGTACATTCTGAGTCTTGGCACATCGCTGGCACTTTCCTTTCCATGCCAACTCCCACTGCCCTCATTGAGGACCTTATCATTTCTACAGTATGGAAGCAACTTTTTAACCAACTTTCCTGCCTCCACTCTGGCCCACCTTGCCATCCATCATTCACACCCATGCCAGAAGCTATGCTGCCACAGCAGGAGACACCATACTGTCCAACCTCCAGATAGGAGACATTCTTGCAATATCTCAGAGTGGAGGAAATATATTTGAAGTGTCATAGAGCTTAAATTACGGATAAAATCAGTGCTATCAATCATAGGATGTGATTCTATTTGTTCTATGTCTCAATAATTTTAAGTAGAAAATTATAGATTAGGTGACCCTTGTCTGAGTTGTGGCTGTCTGAGGGTGGTTTGGGGGTGAAGGTGTGAGGTACTAACTTCACCTGCTCTGCATCTAGGCTTCTGCATTAAGGCCCTTTGGTCTCATCTCCAGCCTCAGCTTTAGTCACTTCCTTCAGGACTGCTGTATGGCACAAGCCAAGAGAGCGATGCCACACTGTATTGTACATAAATGGTCCCACTGAAATCGGGCAATTCCACGGCCCTTCTTGTCCCACACTTAGGCCAATACCAACTGTCCATAGACCTCACTCTGTAGATTCTTGTCACATTGTCTTTGATTTTGTTTGTCTCTCTTTCTAGAAAATAGTCTCACTCCCCACCCCCTATTCTTAGACACAGGCACATGCTAGGTATCATATCCTCCAGCAAGATTTTCCTGTTTCTTTCCTCACCTTCATCTTTGTTATCACTTATAACAGTGTTTTTGAATATAGATTATATGCGCATTGTTCCCGTCTAGACCCTGAGATTCTTAGATGAAGAGCCTATGTCTTATGCACAATTGCAGTTCGAGTTCACACCATAGTACCTCACCCCGTCTTTTCTTTAACCCAGTGCTAATATTAACCCCTTGCTGAGGTTTGCTTTGCCCATCCCAAGGATGATCCAGGGTAGGGTTACCCTGGAAACTGTCCTAGGTACAAGGGTATGACTTTATCTTAAGGACCCTTAGGAAATATCAGACATAACATTTTTGTCCCAAGCATTTGTCCAAGTCTAGGTTTATTAAGTATTTAGACCCAAGGTAAGACATAGGCAACCCAAGCCAAGTTGTATCTTTATATTGCCTCATGCACAGATGAGTTCATTTTTAGTTTTCTCCAACATCAAAGGAAGATAGTTTTATAGCTTCTCTTGCTTATTGTCTGTGTAGTGTGTGTGTGTGTGTGTGTGTGTGTGAGAGAGAGAGAGAGAGAGAGAGAGAGAGAGAGAGAGAGAGACACTAATGAGTAATTCAACATAGGCACAGGGTAGCTACTGCAAAAAAGAAATATTCCTGTGGGAACCATCAGCTATCATGACTTTGATCTGATTAAAGGCATACCCAAGAAAGTATAACTTCTTAAGTTCTTGATTGAGAAAGTTTTAAATTATTTTATTTAACAAATGTGCATAAATTGTGGAGGACTTATGAAATAATATAGAATTCTAAACCCCTGTGCTCGTTGGGCTCACATTCTGGTGGGCATTTGATTATGTTTACATGAAATGTTCTACTCACATCTTTTCTAGGTCAAAATCACTCTGTCTTGGGGATGAATCCAAGTTTCCAACCCTCAGAGGGAGACATGGATTTGTACTTTTCAGATGCTCTGCCTCAAAATATTAAAATATCTCCAGGCTAATCTTAGGGTTGTTTCAATATCATCATTTAATATTATATCAGGAGATGAAAATATTCAGTAGTGATTGGGGATAACAACTCATTGTTGGCCCACTAAACAATGTAACTCATTGTGGACAATAAAGAAAAAAAAGTTTAAAAAAAAGAAAATATTCAGTAATGATATGCACAAGCCCCCCCTTTAAAAATAATACCAAATAACCAAATAGCTCCCCAATTCAGTATAGCAGAGCTGATGGGATGCCACTAAGTATGACTAGCCATATGGTAATTAAATATTACCAAAGTCTTCTGACTCATGACTAAACCAATGTGCAACAATTCTGGGTGACATTGGGCTGGCTTCTCTCTGGTGTGTGGTTAAGGGGCAGCCATTGTCCCTGGCAGAATCCTCTGGATGAGTCCATGGTGTCACTGAGTTATCTCTGAGAGTTCATTGTTCATCTTCCATCATAGGTCAGACTTGGCAGTGGTGAAATAATACATCTGTACGCACATAATCATAGGCTGTTCTGAACACATACGTCATTTTGTGGGTGGACGAGAAGATTCTGAAAACAAAAAAAACAAGTATGTCTTTCAGCCTTCAGAGCTAGAAGCAGACAAGTCATGTGCTTCACCAGGGAGGGTGGTCCCAGGTCAATCATGGACATTTGTGCTGGTG
This sequence comes from Zapus hudsonius, assembly GCA_004024765.1. Lineage (NCBI taxonomy): Eukaryota > Metazoa > Chordata > Mammalia > Rodentia > Dipodidae > Zapus > Zapus hudsonius. The sequence goes on along the minus strand of PVHP010002048.1, from coordinate 90,041 downwards.
TTTGGACTAGGTAACTCCCAGGATATTGTTATTCCAAAGATGATCTGTGTGTCAGAAGTCAGTGTTAGGCAGTCTTCTCTGATCCTGCTTACAAACACACACACACACACACACACACACACACACACACACACACACACACACACACAGAGAGAGAGAGAGAGAGAGAAATCAATAGAAAGACATGCCGAAGGGTGATCATCTTTGCCCATGTTTCAAGAAAAGAAACTGTATTTTGCCAACATCCTTTCTGCTTTTTATCCAGAGTCAGTAAAGTCATAAACAAGTCTCTGAGGGTGACATTTTAGAGAGAATTTGTGAGTGAAAGGTAGAAGAGGTCTGAGATGTGAACGCTGAGTGACTCCATAAATAACATTAACACCTGCAGATCAAGGAGCTCCATGAATGATGTAATTACACCAACCCCCCCCCACAGTTCTAGGTGAGCAAACACTTGTTTCTGTTAGCAATGTTTCTTTCCTTTCCTTCCTTGACAGTAACATTACTCATATGGAAGTCTAAAAAGGTCAAGCAGAGTGTGTTATAAAATACAAACAGAACAGAAAGCTTCACAGGTCCTAACACTTCTTGTCAAAGGCTACAGTTGAAATCCAGTAAAGCTGAGTGAATAAGACCAGGCTTGTTTAAGGTTTAATGATCAATCTAATGGCTTGCTCTTGGCTTGTCAATATATTGGAAAGGCACTTGGAGTGTCACGTCACTTGGGCTCGTTTTTATTCCCTTCTTGTTTAACGAGATATGTAAAATTATAGTATAGCATCCTACACTGACAAGGAATGAGAGCGCCATACAAACACTGAATACATTTTCGAAATAACTACATCTTAGCTTCACCAAAATATAAACATGAGAAGCAATGGGAACAGGACTTAAAAAAACTTCATTAACAACCTCTATACATATACACAATATACCATGATTATAACCCCTCCCACCTCCCTCCGATGTCACTCCTCCCCTGTCCCCTTCCACTGAATCTCTCTTCTTTCTATCTAGTCCCTGGGAACGGGAAGATGTGAAAGTGCTGCCGTATGTGTCTCTGTGGAGTGGTCCCCAGCTGATATTCCTGTGTATTGTACCATTTCCATGCTTTTCTTCCTCATCTGGAGCTATCTCTGGTTTGAAGTAACACTTTTCCTGTTTTTCTCCAGCCCCTTCTAATTATATGCTTCTATTTCTAGTAACCCCAAAGAACCACACATCAAACAAGCTGAGTGCTAGATCTAGATATGTTTAGCTTGTTTGTTTTGAATCAGGAAACATTGAGATCCTGGTGAGCATTCCAGACCCTCACTCTCCATTGTTCTCCGCCTCCCGCCCTATAAATCTGCCTAGAATCTCAGGCAGATCCCTGAAGTCCACCTGGTCTTCAGTTTAAGACTCCCCTTTCTAACACATATCAATTACAACTGCAGATTTAGCCCACTCAGTTTTCTCTCAGAGCTGACCCCTTCCTTTTTAGACAGGCAGGTTGAAGATGTTGGTGCTGGTGATGGATGATTCTTGCTCACATTGAACCTGAGCAGGCTCTTTACTCAATGCTCCTGTTTCTTCATCTACAAAATGCTGATAACAAGATGATACACATGTGAGCACATTGCAGGCCCAGGCAAGCAGACACCAGGAGCTCTCTGGGCAGTGGATGGCCTTTAGGATTCAACAGACCATCTGATATTGTTTATAAGCAAAATGTGGGTTTGGGCCATGTCGTAGTCGGCCACACACTGCTGGGATGAATCTCCAAACTAGGCACGGTAATGGGAGGAAAGGATCTATTGAAGCTACAGATCCTGAGGTTCAGATGAAGTCACAGGCCTACAGTCACAAGACTAGCAAAGAATAAGCTGGAATTTCAACTAAAGTACAAACTTAAAGCCTGTTATTTTTTTCTGAAGTTAATGTAGCAGAGGATATATGACTTTTAATAAGGTATAAGCCAGCCCTATAAAATGAATGTAGTCTTGTTTTTCTATTGTATTTGAAAATAACAATACTCCACTAAATGAGGCTGTAGCTATAATTCAATATAAGCTTTATCTTAAAGCTAAGAGATGGCTACAGACAGGTTTCAGGCAAGTTGATATGTTAGCTGTGTGTCTTTGAGGGAATGTTCTGGCTGTAGGCCTTGGTGGGTTGGAAGATGAGACTGAAAGCCAGGAAGCCAAGAGGGGGGTTGTCTCAGCTTGAGCAGTAAGCTTGAAGAGAAGCTAGTGGGTCCTGTGGTTGTTGGTTGTTCAGAAAGTCACTTGGAGAAATGTTTGGAGATGGGAGGTCACCATGGCAACAAATCAAGTCAGATGCCCAGGTTTTGGTGTGGAGACTTACCCCTTGGTGTTCCTAGGATCAGCAGGCAGGTAGGTAAAATAATGCATGGTTTTGAGACACTGGCATTTCAGGTGTTTGTGAAGATGTTACGGTGGCCTTGAATATGTACTTTTGAAGCTTAAGAGAGTGATGTAGCTACAGAGTTAACATTGGAAGGGATTGCCACATCTTTCATTAAAGAATTGGAATTGCTTGAGCAGGAAACGGACAGGGTGAGGTGAGTGGAGCTCAGGCGACAACCTTACAGAACAGCAACATTTCAGAAGCAAGTGGCAGAGAGGGAACAGCTGGAGGACCATGGGGAGAAGTGTGACAGAAAAGTACCACAATGGCTAGGATGCATGATGGCTGGAGCTGGAGTGGCCAACTTGTTCTATGAAATGACTAGACAGTGAGACCACATGAAACAGAACAACCTCTGGAAGGAGCCTGGTACATTTTGCTCTTTGAGAAACACTGGTCAATGAGGCCAGGACTGCTTTTCTCTCTGAACTTTTAAGAGTAGAAACCCAAATTGCTTTCCTGTTTAAGCCTCATCGGTGCTCACACTTGCATTTAATCTTTGATAAAGAGGGAATTAGAAAGAGGGTGGACAACGGGTAGTATGGACAACAATGAAAGGGAAGAGTCAAGGAAGGATGGTAGCTAGGGAGGGGTGTGGGGGGAGGGAGGGCATGATGAGTTCCAAATTCATGCAAGACTTTTCCATGACCTTGAGCTAATGAATACAGGCAGCCCTTTGAATGGTCACTGGGGTTGACTTTGTGGCTCACTTTCTACAGCAAAAGCAGGAACCCTAAATACACTTTGAACATCTTGATCGGCTCTCCTTTGTCCCTGGGTGGGTAGCATTCTTTCTCCTCCTGGCGCTGGCCTGTCTGCAACTTCTGCCCTTTCCAGTCTGTGACAGAGGCCTGGAAGTGCACCTGCCCAAGCAGGTGATGTTTTATTTATTCATTTAATTTTTGAGACAGGATCTCATACAGTCGTGGCTGGCCTGGAATTAATTCATTCTGTAGCTGAGGCTGGTTTGGAATTTGTGATCCTTCTGCTTCTGCTGGGTTAATACAAAGCTAGGGCTTTCAAAAGATAGCCATTCATAGTGAAGCTCAATCAAAAGATACAACCCAATGATTTTAGTTTATTCACCCAGTTGTGTGATATCACAAATTAACTTGAGGACATGAGCGATGACAGCATCTTTTTAGATTTCAAAGCAAGATTTTCAGCATTGATTTTTCTATCTCCTTTAAACTGCAAGCTGGGCTAGGGAACACCCAGCAGCTACCCCTCTACCCCGCCGAGTTGCAAGACTGTAAGCATGACTCCCTGCTGTTTATTGCAATGGGTGAGGGGCCCTCTAGTAGAAAAAGTCTCCAAAGAGGTGTAAGGCAGAGAATCCATTTCCCAGGGGGACTTGTAACCATGGGGTGGGGCTGTGGTAATTCAGGAAACAATATTCAATATAACTATTTTTTTTAAATAAAGATGCCAGGGAAAATAAAGCTGAACAATATCTCCCCAGCAGGCAGAAGGATGCAAAACATGGAGTGATAGGGAGAAAGGCGTGGGGTCATCAAAGTGCTGAAACACCGCATTAACTTGCCGCAACGCAGCTGGAGTTTGCGCTGGTAACTTGGGAGGATGTTGGGTCCAGTGGAGTCAGTGCTCAGCCCCGCCCTCCCCCGCGTGTGTGCGTGAGTGTGTGTGTGCGCGTGTGTCTGTTGGGGAGGGGTCAGTCCTTGTTATTTGCAGAGCCTAGAAGCTCCTTCCAACTTCCACCTTGCCCATGACTCACTCTTTTCCCAACGCGCGGTGGGCTGTGCCACCCTCGTCCCCTCCCACCCGCCTCCCCTCCGCTCCCCCATCTCCGCGGATCCCAGGGGAGCCACCAGCGCACCTGGCACCTCGGGCGCCCGGGGACCCTTGCCTCCTCGCCCGGTGCCCAGCTGCCTGCCAGGAGCGATCCCTCCCTGAACTCCTTAAGTGGAGAGCCAGGCTCGCCTAGCGCGTTATCCAATTGCTTCCCGTTTTATTGCAGGCTGGGAGCGAGCGCTTCCCCGGGAGCCTGGGGAGGCGGGGAGGGTGGACGGCGCCCGGCTCCACCTCGCGCGCCAGAGCGCACGGCCCCGGCCCTGGCACCGAGCAGCCCGCAGCAGCGCGCCCCGAGCCTCGCCTCGCCATGGAGTGAGTACCCATCCCTGCGCCCGCGGGCATCGCTGGCCGCTTCCCGGGGCACGTTGCCATGGCGACCGAGGCAGTCCCCACTCGGGTCCGGGTCCAGCTTGAGCGTTTCGTTTCAGCCCGGTGTGTGCGCCCGGGAGGGCGTTTCTATAGGCAGCCGCCGGCCGCGGAGGCTGGAGGCTTCGGGTGGCCACCCCAGACCGCTGGGGTTTTGTGCGGGTGACGCTTCCAAGTAAGGAGCCAGGCACCCGAGGGCTTCCTGGTGTTTGCACCAACCTTCCGTGTCTCTGGGAGCTGGCTGCAATGGCCATTACTTCCCACTCCTAACCTTGTCAGCATCATTGGAATATTGGGCTGCAGTTAAGGGGTGTGTGTGTTGGGATGGGGGTGGGGGTCACTGCGGATCCTCAGCAAACGCGGTTCAGTGGGAAAGATGGTGAGTTGGTGGGTAATACGCGCGCCAAGGCTACCATGTCCTGGCTCCTCAGACATCATCAGAGGACCCCAAAGAATTGATTTGTTCCTGAAGGAAGGAGACAGACACATCCTAGCGCAGTCCCGAGGTTCGATTTCAACATTGGGCATCATGGGCACCGTATGGGTGGGTGGGTGGGGAAGAGATGGCATGAACAAGAGAGGTGATCACCAGAAAAAGACACAATAAAGGGCTCCGGGTGTGGGCCCGCTGGACTGGGCTTGCTCTTTTCTCTGTCTCTCTCTCTGCATGCCTGTGTCTCTTTCTGGTCACTCCAAAGCTGCTGCAGCAAGTAGCAAGGCCACGGTGACCGGTGACAACCTGCCACTCCAAGAAAGAGCTAGCAATTAGATCCCTGCTCAGCGTCTCCTCCTGCTCTCTTCCCACGGGTCCTCCCTGACATTCGGGCCGTATGAAATCATATTTCAGGTTGGCGATAAGATCGTGTTTTCAGATGCCAAGCCCTCCATGCCAAGTCTGCGAACCCTAGACACGGCTTTTATTCTTCTGCATAGCCGATAGTGTCAATGCAGTTTAATCCTCACTGAGCCTGATAGAGTAGAGAGCCCAGAGATGGTGTGGCATGGTAGAAGTCAGGAGTCCAATATTTCAAGCCTGGGCTGGTAATGGTGCTATTGATTTCCCACACCATTACTTTAATGTCACAGAGTCTTCATTTCCCTGATTGTACAACAGAGAAAGATTTTCCTTATTCATGATTAAGTGTTGTTGAGAGGATCAGATAATATCTGTACATTTTGTAAAGGGCTTTGTGAAATGTAAGGTACAAACAGAAGGAGTTAATATTGTGCTTAAGAACTGGACTTAATCAGTTTATCTGGAGTCCTTTCACACGTCTCTGAGTGATGTGAAATCTCGCTGGGCTTCATTTTCCTCATCTGGAAAACAGGAATATGAGTAGCTACCCATTATTACCGTCTCTTGTTTTCTAGTGCTACGATGTGTCTGACCTTCTCCACTGACATTTTATTTTATGGGATCTCAGGTTAGCTATGGGCTATTTGTTTTCAGACAATTTAGAAAAACCATCCAATATCCAAAGGGTAACTAAGAATACAGCAGTTCTCATCAGGCCACTGGAGTGGTGGAGAACCAAGCTCAGGATAGAAACTGGGCAATGAGGGCTCGGGAATGTTCCATTCTTGTTGATCATGTTCTTAGATGTGACAATTATCCTTTAGAAGAGATCGGATGATGGTCAGTAGTCTCATTGTGCAGAGTCAAGGTCATCTGTTGTTTGGAGGGATGGTGGGTGACATTCACCCTCCTGCTCTTCCATTGATGAGCTTCTCTTGGTCTTAGCATTTGAGGGTTCCATAGCTGTGGAACAACATCCTCAGAACATCCCACCATTTCCTCCTGGCTATGACTTGTCCTAGGTATGCCTGCCTTATCTCTGAAGCTCTCAGGGAACAAGACTCTTCCTGTCAAGGTCTCCATTGCTGCCTCAACCTCCTTTGACCTGTTGAGTCTGGGCTTTGGCTCCCTTACCTGTATGACATCCCAAAGTGCTCCTCATCTTCTCAGCATCCTCTCCAATTTCCAACGGTCTGTTCTCTGCTTCTCTTCCTTTACTTTCTTAATATAGTCAGTAGTTTACTCTTTCCCCATTTAGAATACCACCTTTTCTGTCCCATGTTCCAAACCTTGTGCTTTCCTCAAAAATTCTAGTCCCCTCCTCATCTCATCCTGGGCATCTGGGCCATTTTGAATATGAGTGAAGTAGGGACTCATAGTCTCCCATATACAGTGCCCAACTTAGTTGTTAAAAAATTAATGCAAAGGGGAATAATATTCATGTAGTTTTTTTTCATTGAACCAGTAAGTGTTCATTGAGATCAGTCATAATTCTTATCACCTGGAGTTCATAGTCTAATCATGAAAGCTAGATTAAACCAGTAAGTACAGGTGTAATACATGCTGTGTAAGGAAAGAACACAGAAAGTAACAGAAAGAGGGCGTACATTAGATCAGAGGGCCAGAAAAGTTTCCCTAAGAAATTGGTATTTAACGTAACACCTAAGGATGAATAAGAGTTTGCCCAGTAGGACTTGAAGGCAAGAAGTATTCTGGGCTGAGAAAGCATCATGTGTCAAGACCTCTGGCAGGAGAAACTGGCAAGTTGAAAGAATGGAAAGACTAGTGAATGCTCAGAGCTTTGGGAGTGAGGAAGGGTGGTCCAGGGGTGAAGTCGAAGAGTGGGGAGTCTCAACGTGCCGATACCCCATGAGGATTTCATCCTCAGTGCTTCATCGGGTCACCATGTGTATCCATGTTATCACCCACATACATGTAGACATGTTTGTATACTGCACACATGAAGAATTGATATAAACCTCACAACCATTTTTTTTCTTCGGAAGGCACTTAAAACAAGTGGCTTAGAAAATGTGCCATAGCTAAACATCAGAAAGGTAGAGAAGGGTACAGTCAATTAAAAAAAAAAAACAAATGATCATGTGACAATATCTGACAGTCTTGGATACAACAAATGAGACTGAATGAAAATTAAAGCTTCTAGTCACTAATTTATGAACACTGTTGGTTTTGATAGAATCAGAGCTTCTTAGTTTCAAATAGAAAAAAGCTGGGGAATAAATATGCAGAGGGCAGGCAATGACTGAATCTAGAATATCTGAAGTGCTATTTTCAGGACCTTTAGACCCTGAAAAGTTTTCAGATTTGAATAGATTGACTGGAAAGCCAGAGACAGTGATGATATTATGGTCTGTGAATGACAGAGCTCTGGGGCAGCCCATTACATATGGGGCATGGCAGGTCCTTGGCTGCTGTCCTCAGCGGCATGGGCACATTAGTACGCAAGCTTACTAATTTGATGTCACATGCAGAGGTGTTGCCTAACACTTCTCTGGAATAGTGTGCAAAGCAGTGTGGGATTGAAAAGGCACAGAGAACACAGCACATCATTCCCACCAACACTGGGGCTCAGTCTCAGGGCAGCCTCAGAGCAAGAGTGACATTAGAGGCTTGCTTTTCACATGAATGAGAGGCAGGATTCTATCACCCCAAGAAATTCATATGACAGCTAACATTGGTGGTTTGGGGAGGGAGAGATGAAACAGGGTCTCACTCTAGCTCAGGCTAGCCTAGAATGTACTATGTAGCCCAGGCTGGCTTCCAACTCATAATTCTTTTGCCTCCTCTGCAAGGCTGAGATTACAAGCATGCATCATCTTATAGCTGGCTTCAAATTGGGTTTTGCAAAAGGACAAATTTCCAAGATAAAAGTGTAGTGAGGACATTGAATCACAAGATCAGGACCTGAATAGATGCCCCTGTCCACTAAGTAAGCAAATTTTTACTAGAAATTTTCTCTGTAGCAAATGCAGTGATAGTACTTGGGATAAATGATGACCAAACACCCCTAACTTTGTCTTCAGGGAGTTTATGGGTTAATCTGTGGAGACTACACATGCCATGTGATGTTGAAATGGTTTTCTTACTAACCCTGTCCTCCTGTGATATGAAATATACTCAGTATGTTGTAGGCACTAAATAAATGTACTTAAAAATGTGTAAGGGCTGGAGGTGTAGCTTCATGGTAGGTCATGTAAAAAATGCTCAAGTTAATTTTATGTTTAATTTTAAACATGATTAGATTTTTATAGAATTTGTGAAGCAAACCTCCCTGTTTTCCATTCTTTCCCCCAAATCTCAGACCCTAAAGGTGGTCACCCTGAACAGTGTGCAAATGTCCTCCCAGATAATTCACACACCCCAAACAGAGTTGAGAACACATGCTCACATGGGTAAATATTCCTTTAGATAAGTGATGCCACATATGCTGTCTGTGGCTGGCTTCTTCCTCCTCCCATATATTATGTGCACTTTTATATATCAACATGCCCACGTCTACTTCATTTGCATAAAGTAGTTATTCACATTGGGAGTAGAGTCAGCCAGCTTCTGGTTGGTGGTAGATTTGATTTGTTTCCATATTTTCCTGTTGGGTGCAATGCCATCCTTGTAAACTTTGAAAGTAAATTTGAATACTCTTTTCCAAAGATAGAATTGCTGAGTGAGTCAATGTGCATATTACAGATCTTGTCAGATTCCTTCGAGATATCTGAAAGGTTGTATCACCTGTATACCCTTGTGTTGCTGTCAGTGACATTTGCAACCCTTTACCACCTCATGTTTTGTAGGTTACCTGTTAGATTTGGATCTAGAAGGAATTAGCTCTCCAGCAGAAGTTCACTGATGGCTCACACTTTGCTAAACTTCTTAGATGGATTTTAGTACTCAACTGAAAGATTTGTTTCTAAGTAGAACCCAAAGATATTTAATTCTGGATATATGTCTATGAATAAACACATTCACTGTGTAGAAAAATTTTAGAATCATGAATTTGGGATGTAGTTTAGTTGGTAGAGTGCTTGCCTAGCAGGCATGAAGCCTGGGGTTTGATCCTGGGTACCATATATATTGGGTGTGGTAATGCATGACTGTAATCCCATCCCTGGGGAGAAGGGACATCAGAAATTCCAAGTCACCCTAGGACTACATAGTGAGTTCAGTGTTTGACCTGTCTCAAAAAATTAGAATCATGTCTTTTCCCTCTCAGATTTTATATATTATTGTTTTGTGGTATTATAGCAGAGGCCGTGGCTCTGGAAAAGTCTGAGGTTACCTTATTAATTTCTTCTTTGTGGTTGGCTTGCCACCTACCCTCCCCTATTCTTGTAATTTTTACTTTATTTTTAATTTGATATCTTTATTATCCATAATTAGATACATTTTGAGCTTGATTCTGACAGAACTGTTTTAACACCGAAAGCTTTGTAACTTCTCTGTGGTGTTTCTCACTACAAGCCACTGTGTTAGTATGTCTTGGAAAATGAAGGCTCCTTTGATCTGGAGATTCATACATTTGTTCATTTGTTCATTTTTGTTTTGTTTTTTTGGAGGCAGAGTGTTGGTTCAAATGTGAAATGTCCCCTATAGACTCATGTGTTTGAACACTTGGTCTCCAGCTGGTGCCGCTCTTTGGAAAGGTTGAAGAACCTTTAGGAGATTCAGCCTTGCTGGAGGAAGTGAGTCACTATAGATAGATCTTCAGGTTTTATGCCCCAGTCCAACTTCCTGTTCCTCTCTGCTTCCTGACTATGGAGGCAATGTGACTAGCCCCATCCACCTCCTGTCCTATTGCTTCCCTGTCATGATAGACTTTATCCTCTAGAACTATAAGCCAAGACAAACACTTCCTCCCATAACTTGCTTCTTTTCAGGTATTAGCTCACAGCAGGGAGGAAAGTAACTAACACACAGAGTCTCACCACAGAGCCCTGACTGGCCTCAAACTCACGATCCTCCTGCCTCAGTCTCCTGAGTACCTGGATTGCAGGTGTGTGCCTCCATCCTTGGCTGCTTTTGTTTTTATAAAGACATTTTATTCATGGCTTTCAACTTACAAAGATTCATTTGTTCTCTTATCTACTACCAGAGCAGCTCATAGTTATGCCTTCCACAATTATTAATTTTAAATTGCTTTCATTTTTTCCTCTTGATTTACCCCCACATCTTTATTATGCTTAAAAATCTGTAAGCATTCGACTCTCTTTTTCTAAAGCAATACTTGTTTGATTTTTATTCTGATGAAGCTTTCACATTTGTGATGGTTTTATTGTTATCTTCAATTATTTTTCTTGACTCTGCTAACTCACTTTGTTCTTATTTTTAAAGGGCTCATACTTTCTTTAATTTTTGCATATATTGAGAATAACTTAGCTAAAAATGCCATGCACTCTTGTGCTTTTTCTGAAGTATATTTGTCTGTTATTTGCTTGGAAATCTTTTGTTAAAAAGCAGTAACTGTGCATATAGCTCCTATGTATGTCAATGACTTTGTGCTTATTATCCATTTCCACACGGAGGAAGTTCGCTCCAAACCTGCAATTTACCTCAGAAGTAATAGGCTTGGAGATAAACATTTTGGGGATATGTTGACTTGAAATCAGATGTTTCTTTTTGTTTGTTTGTTTTAATCCTAGAAAAGGGTTTTTTTTCAAGTAGGGAAGGATTTATTTTTTTATATTTTAAATATATATTTATTGTCCATAATGAGTTACATTATTTAGTGGGCAAACAATGAGTTGTTATCCCCAATTCCCCAATGCCCCCCATCCCCATCCCCAATCAGCTGGATATCCTCTTCCATGGGTCATCTGGATCAGTCCATGTGGCAGGGGACCATGGATAGCCTAGTACTCAGCCTGCTTCTCCTGGCCCAAGTGTACTGTTACTGAGAGGTGTCATGCCTCTGGATAGTCTCCCCCACCATGGCTCTCACAATCTTTCTGCCCCCTCTTCCGCTCAGTTCACTGAGTCGTGGTGGGTGAGTATTAAGGCTGCTTTAATATTGTGAGCTTAGGGGGCTTTGTGTCGAAAATTGTTGGTTTCTGTCACCCTGGCTTATCCTGTGTTGATTGAATGGCTGTGGCTGTGGGTCCCTTGTTCATCCCATCATTCTCTGTGGGGCTCCATATGGATCCTCCACGGTATGACTGTGGTGGCTCATCTCTTGCGAGAATCTCAGCTGCACCCTGAAAAATACAAACACAATCTCCATCAGAGAGTGATATCAGTATAGGTTAACAAATATACAACATTCTGGATTACCTAGATTCTATTTTTAGTAGCCTCCCCGTCAATCGGCCCCATAGCACATCTTTTCTTGGGAGCCCAAGAGTATGGGATCTGGTGCCGATCGCCCTGAATCCCAAGTTCCAGACAAGGGGTCCCCCTCACTAAGTGGAAAATTGACCGAATTTGAAAGCTGTTGATTGTCTCCCCCAGGCCCAGGCTCCTCCATTGCACTAGTGCTCCTTTCTTGGTTTGCTGTTCTCTCCCAGTAGGAGGTGTGGTCAGCCTACTCATGGCCGCAGTCTGTGTTTCATGCCAGTGGTCTCTGTTTACTCCAGTGTCTGGAGGTGTCTGGAGCTCAGGTCATGACCACAGCTTTTGTCCACGACCTGGATCCCCGCTGAAAACCCTGACCCTTGTTTCCCGAGGGACGTGGCGTGTCTGCTAGTCAGCCATCTTGAACCATGGGGAGAAATCAGATATTTCATCTCACAAACATTTCTTCCAACTCTGTCATGTCTTTTGTTCAAAAATGTCTCTTAATGATTGAACAGACTCCTGTGATGACATATCCTAGTGTTCTCTCTCTCTCTCTCTGTAGGATAGGCAAGTAGTTATTACTTATTACTTCTTAGTTGCTTAGCCTCTGAATTAGCTACGTTTCTCATTACAGTGACAAAATACTGGACAAAAGCAATGGTAGGAAGGAAGGGTTTATTTTGGCTCACAGTTTGAGGTCGAATCCATCATGGTGGGGAAGTCATGGTGGCAGGAATATGTGGCAGTTGGTGGTATTGTATCCAAAGTCAGGAAGAAGAGAGAAATAATGGTTGGTGTTCAACTAGCTTTTTCCTTTTTAGTCAGTCTAGGACCCCAGCTCATGGGATGTGCCCCCTCCTCCACATTCAGGATGGGTCTTCAAACTTCCTGGAAACTCTCTCATAGACACACTCAGAGGTGTGTTTTTATGGTGATTCTAAATCCCATCAAGATGGTAATGAGGATTAATCTCTGAAGTAACATGGAGCAAGTCACCAACCAAGATAATTGTGATTTTCTTTTCTTTTCCTGTATCTCATCTGCATTGCTTTAAGTTTTCAGGTTGCATAGATACAAAGGTAGCTGGCTCACAGGTATCTCTAGCATCATTCTTGGCTTCAATCTGCTATGAAGCCACTTGTTCCACACAGGTTTTCCCCATGCTTTGTCACACCTTCCTCACCCAGCCTTGGGCCTAGAGAGGAATTTGAGTGCCTTGACTTTTAGGTTGGACATTGACATTGACAATCTTACTCTTTCTGGCAATTTTTACTGCCTGTGATTTCAAAACTTTTTTAACTTTAGTTTTTGAGGCAGGATCTCACTCTAGTCCAGGCTGACCTGGAACTCAATCTATAGTCTAGGTGAGCCCCAAACTCCTGGCAATCCTCCTACCCCAGCCTCCCGAGTGCTAAGATTAAAGGCATGAACCACCATGCCCGGCTTGATTTCAAAATCTTAACCTTATTAATTTCACTGGAGATACAACTTTCTTTCTAATTTTTCATTCTCTAATTCATTTCTTCACATTTCAGGTAGATACAGAGAAAACTTGCCTTTGTTATATCTTTGAAGGCATAAGTCATGAATCTTACATTCCTAGAAAATTTTGAGAAATATCAAATAGCAATGCTGTTGACAAATTCATTTTATTATATATCTGTTTCCTCTCAGTTATTAGGAATATGCATTGCAACATAGTTCATGAATGAAATAGTCACTACTTTGCAGGAGAGGAATCTGGAAAGGGTGGACATAATAGGTATTCTCCCATTCACACTTCAAGTCCATACTGTGCCCGGGCACTCAACACTGTGCCCTGAGAATTATGTGGAAGAGGGGGCGGAAAGATTGTAAGAGCCATGGTGGGGGAGACTATCAGTAGGCATGGCACGCTACAGCAACAACACACTTGAGCCAGGAGGTCCGGGCTGAGTACTAGGCTATCCAGGGCCCCCTGCCACAAGGACTGATCCAGATGGTACACGGAGGAGGATATCCAGCTGATCTGGGATGGGGTGGGGGGCATTGGGGAATTGGGGATAACAACTCACTGTTTGCCCACTGAATAATGTAACACATTATGGACAATAAATATATATTTAAGATTAAAAAAAAACAAAACACTGTGCCCTGAGTTTGACTTCTCTGCATCCACTTCTGGTTGAGTCTATCAATGGAAGGTACTAGCAGGAGAGCCGGGCTGAAGAGGAGGGCTGGTGGGGTCCTTATTTTGCGGTCTCAAATCCTGCAGGGTGGTAGACAAGCAGTGGCACTTTCCCGAAGGTTCTGGCTTCTCCTCCAGCTCTAGCTCCTGGTCTCACTGACCGCTTCTTTCCTGAGCTCCTGTTCTAGTCAGTTCCATGTTGCTGGGATGAACATCCAAACCAGATACCCAAGTTACAAGCTTTAATAAAACACCTGAGTCCATGGGGATATAAATTTAAACTACCATAGCTCCCTTGGGACTTGGTGTGGCTGTGGCTCCTCTGGTCCTTTGTGTTGGAACCAAGAAGCTGCTGCTGTGTTCCTTTTTTAAAAAAAAATATTTTATTTATTCATTTTCAAGCAGAGAGAGAGAGAGAGAGAGAGAGAGAGAGAGAGAGAGAGAGAGAGAGAGAGAGAACCAGGGCTACCACCGTGTGGGTCTGGCTTATGTGGGTACTAGGAAATTGAACCCAGGGTCTTAGGCACTGGAGGCAAGTGCCTTAACCGCTGAGCCATCTCTTCAACCCTGCTGCTGTGTTTCTTGAATCAGATCAACACACTTGGGGATCATTACTATTAAAATGACAAGAAAGCACCTGTCTTATAAAGAGTAACTCAAGCACAATACAGGTTTTTAGCATGTGTGCATACATGTTGGCATGTATGTGAACTCACGTATATGCAAGGATGCAATGCAGATGCCTGTGCATGTAGGTGTGCATGGAGTCTAGAGGTTGACTTCCAGTGTGTTACTCAGTCACCCTCCACAGTGGTTTTCGAGATAGAGTGTCTCACTGAACCTGGAGCTCACTGATTTGGCTAGAACGAGTGAGTCAGCAAGCCTCTGGGGTCCTCCCGTCTGCCTCCTCAGCATTGGGATTTCAGACATGTGTTGCTGTGCATGACATTTATGAAGCTTCTGTGAATCCAAACTCAGAGCAAGCACTTTGACTCCTGAGCCATCTCCCCAAGCCCCTTTTCCTTATTGCAGTTTAAAGTGGTATTTGCATCTATGTAAGATGGGGATTATCTCCCCAATTCTTTCATTTACAGTGTTTCAAGCTAATCATTCTGAAGATAATACACATTTGAGAATTAAACAGCACTCTCCATTTCTTAATAAAACAATGGCTTTCGGAACCTAAGTAGATTTGGGTGAATTGAAACATGTGTCTAAGGATGTAGAATATGTCTGCCCTCGTCCTCATCAGCTGTACAGTGTGTGCTCCTCTTAGTTCCCCTGCAGGTCCTGACATTCAAAGCCTTCTATTACCATGTGTGTCTGACTCCACTGTATGCAGGTAACTGTGTCCTCCTCTGGAAGGGACAAAAATTTGATGTGTGTGTGTGTGTGTGTGTATGTGCGTGCACGCATGTATGTTTGTGTGCAACTCTACTTTTTAAGGCCTCCTAAAAAATCTCACCTTTAAACATATATCTCTCTGTTCTCTGATACTTACTTTTTTTCACACTCATCCTTCTATTGGGAATTAGAAAAAGATTCCTAAATTCAAAATCCCAAGTTGTTGAAAAAATATCGGCACTTGCCACCCTCTGCCTAAATTTAACCACTTATAAAATTAGTGCATAGGTCCCTCTTAGTGACAAAATTTGATGTTTTGTTTATTTGCTTAATTAACTAATTAATGATTTTTATATTGCTGGGGATCAATCCCAGAGCCTCACATGCTAAGCAGGCACTCTACTACTGAGCTACATCCTCAGCCCCAGAGGTTTTGAACAATCTATGGTACAAAACAGAGATTGAGGCTATGATATGTATCGTGTGCACAAAAAGTGTCTGTGGTATATAGTCACACATGTAACTATCACATCAATTTCAATACTTCAAGCATATCATACAAGGGCATAAAGCATATTCACCTTGTGTATAACCATGGGCACTATCAAGTCCAGAACCTTTTCATTATTCCAAACGGAAACTCAGTACTCATTCAACAGTAACTTCTTATGCCTCTGCCCTCAGCCCCTATTCTGTTTTGCTTATGAACTTGCCTAGTTGAGGCGCATCATACAGTCTTTGTGCTTTGTATCTGCCTGATTTGCTTCAGCATTATGTTTTCCGTGCTCATCCATGTTGCAGCATGTGTTAGAATTGCAGTCCTCGTTAAAGATGAGCACTATTCCCTTATATGGATGTGCTGTATTGTACCATCTTTTATCTGTTGATAGATGCTTGAGTTACTTAGACTTCCCGACTCTTGTGAATAAATGCTTCTGTAAATATGAGTATACACGCATCCGTATGAATCCTTGCTTTAAATTCTTTGGGGTTTAAGAGTCAATGGATATTTCTTAAAGATCTATAAGTCACATACAATATTTTCTAGATCCTGAGGATGCAGATGAAGTGAACAGAGTCCCAGCCTTCTTGTACACAACATAAATGATAAATAAGACATTTTAAGTACTGATATGTTATATGAGAAAAAAAATATGAGAGTTAAGTTAGGCCTCTTGGAGGGAAAGTTAGACCTTTTGGGGAAGATGATGGTGGCGAGCTCTGAGACTGGACCAGTGGGGCTTTCCAAGTACCTTGTATTAGTGACTTTCCTCTTTGCTGTGATAAATACTGGATAAAAGCAACTTAAGAAAATGTTTTAGCTTACAGCTCAAGGGGATATAGTCCATCATGGCAGGGAAGGCACGGTGAAAACGCTGGTCACATTGTATCCAAAGTCAAGAAGCAATAAACACTGGTGCTCAGCGAGCTTTCTCTTTTTTAGTCTAGGATCCCAGCTTATAAGCATAGTGCTGCCCATATTTAGAGTGACTCTTCCTGCCTCAGTTAACCTAACCTTGAAAATCCTTCACAGACATACCCAGAGATTTGCTTCCATGGTGGTTTTAAATCCTGTCAAGTTTGTCAACCCAGATTATCTTGACCTGAACCTCATTAGGTTACACCTCCCAATGATGCCACTGTGAAAATTATGGTTGTACCACCTGAACATCCAGGGGCACTTTCAAGCCGTGGAAGCTTTGATGATGAAAGGATTTTAAGAATAGAAATGACACGATCTGATTTGTGGATTAGTAAAATAGCTTTGGCTGCTGGGTGAGGAATGGCCAGTAGGGGACAGAAGAGGATTCAGGGCACAGTTAGGAAATTGTTCCATATTGTAGTAAGGTTTGAGGGTAGTTGGACTGAAGGCTATGGCAGTTGGGATGGTAGGAAGTAGGTTCCTACAGTCTTTGAGGAGAGAATTCAAAATTGGGATCACTAATAACAGGCCAACATCATGAATACACTATGGTATATGAAGGAGGTTTGTCCGCTCATTTCTTCTCAGCCTCCTCAAGCTCACATAATTGCACAGTAATATCATCAGAATCTAGTAGCTAAAGGGTTCCTCCAAACTCTCCTGAAACTTTCATGATGTCAACCTAGATCACAGTCAACTACCTATAGCTCAGCTTGAGGCTGAAATCCTTGGCCATCGAAAAGTGAAAGAAATGTCAGTGAATCACACAAAGGAACAGAGGCCCCAAGAACTCCTTCTCTGTAGTCTGCTATCTATACATTTTTTCAGCACTGTAAGATTGTGTTAGATTCATGAGAAAACCAGCCTTTCATCAACTGCAATTTATGACTGCTATATCTTTATTCGATGGCCTTACACAGGGGATGTGATCCAGGACATCTGGGATTAAGAAAAAAGCTTTGTCTGTGAGAAATAAGCCAGTTGTTTAGCATGTTTAAGGAAAATAAAAACATTGTGGTGTTTGTTGTTAGAGAATGAGAGAGAGAGGGAGGGGAGGGAAATGATAGGGAGACAAAAAGAGAGAGAGAGGTGTTATCAACTCAAGTTCTTGAAAATGGGGGAGAAAAGTGAAGGAAATGAGGGGAAAAGAGAGATAGAGAAGAAGAGAGGTAAGAGGCAGGCACATACTAAGAATCAGAGACAGAGGCACAGAGAGAGAGAGAGAGAGAGAGAGAGAGAGAGAGAGAGAGAGAGAGAGAGAGAGAGAGAGAGAGAGGAGAAGGAGAATGAGAAGGTTTATTGGCTTGGTGAAGGGAGTTAAGTAGATTTGGAGGACTGGGTCTTCCAAGAACTGAGGTGCGAGGAATGTCAGCTGGGTGTTTGCTGACTGGCAGGAGGCTAGGTCACCAAATCAAAAACCTGAGCTCCATCAGCTTAGAGCATGTTTCTGTGGGTCTCAGGAAGTCAAATGAAAAAAAAAATGACAATACCTGGCAGTCAGGGGTTGGCAGTGGAGGCCATGAAGAAGGGTCAGATGTATAATGTTTGAGGACCTAGCTCACAGAGGAATATTTTGGCATGAGTGGCAGCTAAATGTAGTGGTATTTGCTGAGAGAGGGGATCCCTGTTTAAAGGAGGAGGTTGGATTTGAGGTGTTTATTGGGTATCCAAATGGAAATGTCAGAGAGGTGCTTAACTATACTCAATACTGTTTAGGCAGATTGAGGCATTGACTTAGCGAGTCTTCTGTTCATGGGTGGTATTTAAGGCCAAGGCAGTCATGAGATCACATTGGTATTCAGTGTAGATGCTGTAAACAGAGAAAAGATTAAAACCGACAGCCCCAAATTGCCAATATTCTATAACCAATAGTTTTCAGCTTCTTTATCTGACATTTCCATAAATGACTTTTGGAAGACCTCATTTAAAATGTATATGACATATATATCAATTGACTTTTGAAAAACCTCATTTAAAATGTACATGACATATATATATATATCAATAATATGTAAATTTATACAAAGAGAATTTAATGATAATGGGGCTATATCAGTATCCATTCATAATAAAGATTCCAAATAAACCAGAAATGGTGAGATTTATCTACTAAAATTCTACAGCAAGCATAATATGTAAGGGCAAACAATCCCTTCAAAAACAAGAATAAGATTATAATTCCCACAGCATGACTTCAGTTAAACATAGAACAAAAAAAAAGTCTTACATGTAGTCAAAGAAGAAAATGAGATAAGAAGTTTGTGAAATTTGGATGAAAGAAATAACAATTTTATTATTGACTTGCTGAAGTATCCAAGAGTCTGTGAATGTTTAGAGTTGCTAGATATAGGATAAATACACAAAAATCAATTTTATTCAAAAGACCTCACAATATACAAGTAGAAAACCTAGTGTACCACATAAAAATACAATTTCCACAGCAACAAAGAATGAAAAGTACCTGCAAACAAATCTAACATAAATGTGTAACAGTCTTATATAAAAATATAATTTATATATCTTACAGATTAATGCTCACCTCTGTGTATCTCTATAGAAGATTTTCCTATCAGAATAAATGAGGAAAAGATATTTCAAACAAATATGACACGATAATCAAAAAGATGCTAATTTGGGGGCTGGAGAAATGGCTTAGTGAGTAAGAGTACTTGCCCTGCAAATATGAGGCCCTGCATTTGATCACCAGCACCCATGTAAAAAGCTGGGCATGGCCACACATACACACAGCACAGCATACACCATAACACACTCTCACACACACACGCACACACACACACACCTCACAAAAAAAGATGTTAATGCTCAGCCTCACTCACCTCCAAATGCACATTTTATATCCTAAAAATGGTAGAAATACAATATCATTATATCACTGGTAAGAAGAGGAGGATTACATCAGAGATGAATCTAAAGTAATGTAAGCAGCTGTGATAGTTTGAATAGATGTCCCCCAATAGAATCAAAGGTTTATTATAATTGTGAGTGGTCTCTAATCTTCTGGCTGGAGGAGGTGTCACTTTGGCCTGGCCTCCTGGGGTCTGGCCCTGAGGTATTTCTAAATTGGATGCAAAATTCTAGGGATACATTTGCAAAAGAGCAGCCAGAACCCAAGTCTGGCAATCCTGTTGTTTTGTGAGTTACAGTGTGTGAGAGTGTGCTTGCTGGCTTTGGAGGTGCTGGGCCTCTGTCTCTCTGCTTGGATCTGTGGAAGGGGGCTAGCCCTTTCTCTCATTTTTGGAACTTCCCCTGGATCTGTTACTTCAATAAATATTTTCCTCCCAAAACTGTGCCTGGTTTGGAGATTCATCCCAGCAGCGTGTGGCTGACTACGACAGCAGCTTTTTAAAAATTATACTTTTGGGGGTCATCTTATTTTTGTCTGTTTTTATTATTTGTTTGCATATGTATATGTATATGTATATGTATATGTATATGTATATGTATATGTATATGTATATGTATATGTATATGTATGTGATGTGAATGTGTGAATGCAAACTTCCATGGCATACGTGTGGAGGTCACCTTGGGGTGTTTCTCCTCTCCTTCCACCTTCCTGAGACAGTCTCTCTTGGTGCTACTGTTTGCAAATTTCCAGATTCCACTGATTCTGCCTCCCATTGCCATAGACATCTACATTTATGTGGTGCTAGGGACCTGACTTTGTGCCGGCAGGATTGTTGAGCAAGTGCCTTTAACTGCTGAGCCACCTACCCAACACCTATCTTTTAATTAACACATATAAGTATACATATTCATCAGGTACTAACTGTGGTAGTTTGAGGCTTGTATGTAATTTGTAGTGATTAAATCAGGATAATTAGCATATCAATCACCTCAAACATTTATCATTCCTTTATGGTGAGAACACTAAAAATCCTCTCCTAGATATTTTAAAATATATAACTTTTTTCTTGTTCAGTTTTGTGCATACATATGTGTGTTGTGTGCATGCATGTGTGTACATGTTTGTATGTGTACATATGCTTGTGGAGGCCAGAGGTCAATGTCAGGATCTTCCTCAGTCATTCTCCACCTTTTTTATTTTTTTTTGAGACAGTCTCTCAGTGAACCTAGAGCTCACTGATTTAGCTAGAGTAGCTAGCCATCAAGTCCCAGGTATTGTCCATTTCCGCCTCCCCAGCACTGGCATTAATAGGTCCCACCACCAAGCCTGGCATTTTACACTGGTGCTGGAGATATGAATTCAGGTATTCAAGCTTGAGCAGCAAGCACTTTGTCCATTGAGCTATCTACCCAGCCTCTTTTTTTTTGCTTATTTTTTTTGGAGACAGAGTCTAGCTATGTAGGTCTGGTCGTCTGGAACTTGCTGTGTATCCCAAGCAGACTGCGGACTTCCAATCCCCCTGCCTTTTTCTCCTGAGTGCTGATATGACAAGCATGGATCACTGCGCCCAGCCATGATAAACTACTTTAAGCAATAATCACTCCACTGTGCTGAAGACCACCAAAACTTAGTTCTATCTGGCTATAGTTTTGAATACTTTGCCAGTCTTTCCCAGTCACCCTTTCCCACCTTCCATCCCCAGCCTTTGGTAACCACTACTCTACTCCATTTCCATAAGATCAACTGCTTTTAATTTCCACATACAAGTGAGAACATATGACATTTGTCTTTCTGTAATAAGCAGGGTTTTAAAACATGTTTAAATAGAATTTAAATACCATACAATTTACATAAAATATACAGTTTTATAGCTTTTAGTATATTTGAAGTTGTGCATTCATTATTATCAATTTTAGAACACTTTAATTAGCTCAAGAAGATACCACCACTCCTTACCCATCACCCCTAAATCCCCAATTTCCCAGCCCTTGACAGCCATTACTCATTTTCCTATCTCTATAGATTACTCACAGTGTTTCATTATCAATGAAACCATATAGCATGTGGTCCTATGTGACTTGCTCCTTGGAGTAAATTGTTTTCAAGGCTTATCTGTATTAGAGCATGTGCCAGTACTTATTTCTTTTGAAAAAAATTATTTGTCATGCTTTTTCAATTAGAGCATGTGCCAGTACTTATTTCTTTTGAAAAAAATTATTTGTCATGCTTTTTCAATTTATAAAAATGTATAAATTTTACATAGGTTATAGTCATGTATCAAGTACTTCCTTGCTGTTTAATATTTCATTATATAAAGAAGAGTTTCTAAGTATGTGATACTTTGCAAAGATGTGAACAAGCTCTATGTAAAATTGCATAATTCATGATTTTTAGTCATACATATTTTATTCTAACTAAAAGTATGCTATTCCATTAAAACATTTTTTTAGGGCTGGTAGTGAATACATACAATTTCAGCATTTGGAAGGCTGAGGCAGGAGAACTGAAAGTTTGAGGCTGACCTGTGCCACTTAGCAAGTTCAACACTTAATAGCACACAAAAAACAGTTTTGGTAGAAAAATTCAGTTAATGCTACATGAAGCAAAACAATTCTGCATTAGAACTAATAACACAAATATACTTACATGATGGTCTTTTAGAAAAAAATATTTATTTTAACAGTGTTTTCAGTGGTTTCGTGAGCTATAAAACTCATCAAATATATTATTTTTGTTGTTTCATATTTGGTGGGGTAGTTTGAATGGATGTATCCCCAATAGATTGAAGAGTTTTATTAAAAGCTTTACTCTAGCTGCCTGATTGGAGGAGGTATGGGTGAATCTTAGGGTCCAGCCCTAAAGTGTTATTGAGATCAGACCTGGAATTCTAGCCAAAGTTTTGCAAAGAGAAGTAGGAGTTCTGCTGTTTGGCTGCTGGAGTGTGCTTCCTTTTGAAGGTACTGCTGGTGGTTTTCTCTCCCTGCTGGATATGTGAAGCTTCAAATAAATCCCTTCTTCCTCACATAGACTGTACTTGGTTTGGAGGTTCATCCCAGCAACTGAAGCTGACTATGACAGAAATTGGTATCAAGGAGTGGGGTAGGATTGCTGACATGAATCTGACCATGTTGATTTTGGTCTTTTAGAATTTGTGTGCTGGACAGAACTTGGTACTAGCAACTGAAGATGACTTTCAGAACAGTAAGCCAAGTTTTATGGACTGTTCTGGTGAGAGTTTGAAAATGCTAAGTGCAGAGAGAATTGTATATGGAGGCTTGGCTTATGAACTTTCTAAGGTGAAGGAGAGACCAAAGAGAACTTTGTTGGATCTGTGCTACTGGCATAATAGCTGGCTATGTTCTGCTGCCTTTGCCCAGAGAGTATGGTCAATGTTAAATTTGGAATGGACTGATCTGCTTGGCTACAGATATGGAACTGAGCGATTTAAGGTTTAATATTGGAGAGATTCAAACAAGTTTACAGGTTACTGGCACAGAGACTGGTTTTAGGTTACTGAAGCTGCTATTGCCAAATACATTAGCAATCTAATGGAAGATAGCCTAACTACTTTTCACTGAAACAATGGAAAGGATGCCTGAGGTGATTCCATCCAGGAAAGACTGAATGGTAGAAATGCAAACTCTTGAAAAGAGATGGCTTAAAGGAAGGAGCCTGTTCTTCAAAATCATGATTTATTTCATCACCAAATTAACAATTAGCGACATGGCTGTATCCTATCCACCTGGTATTGGTTTTAGAATCATGAAAAAATGTATAGAGTAGGTCATAAAGAGCACATGGTTCCAGGAGTCGCTGCTGAGATGTGGTATATGGAACAGGGCATGAATTCCCTGATAGGCTAGTGAAGCCATTGGAAGACTAACTATGATTTGTAATAGAAACCCAACGATGTTTTGGATATACCAAGACTGTGCAAGGGCTACCACTGAGTGCTGTTGGCTTAGTATGGAAGGCAATTACTCAGCCAAGCTGGAGAATTGGAATTGGAAAATATGGAGATTGTCAGTTACTGGTTATGTAATCAGACTTGAACGACAGATGTTTGATGTTTGCCTAATGGTTGTTGAAATTGCATTGGTCCAGTCTCTCCTTGTTATGCCTTATAGCAGTTGAAAATGTTTACTCTGTGTCATTATATGTTAAAAGTATGTAACTTGGTTACATACAATTAAGAGACACTCTTAAATTACAGATGAGACTTGGAACTTTAGAGCAATCTTAAACTGGTAAAGACTATGGGACCTTTGAATTTGGACTGAACACAATGTGTGATGGTTAACTTTTGTTGTCAACTTGACCTGTTAGTAATCTTGGAAGGGCCTCTGAGGTTGTTTACAGAAAGGCAGCCCTTTCATTAGGTGGCAGGATGTAAGTAGGCTTAGGGGACCTAGAAACAAAATATCCTTTCCTGGGAGGGCAGTGCAGGAAGGAAATTCCAGAGACTCAGGGAGTGAAGAGTTTAGGAAAGGGTTGTAAGACCCTGACCTAAAGCTATATAAAGGGGAAGGAAATCTCTCCCTTCCTCCCTCCCTGCCTATTTACTGTTGCGTGTATGGTGCTGGTGCTGGTTTTCTCTCTCTGCTTGGACTGTGAAAAGGGGGACCAGCCTCTTTTTTTTATGGAACTTCCCCTAGATCTGTAGCTTCAGTAAATTCTTTTGTCCCATAAATTGTGACTGGATTGTAGGTCCATTCCAGTGGCATGTGGCTGACTCTGACACAATGTAAGATGATTATGATTCTATTGGGAGCCAGGGGTAGCATGTAGTAATTTGAATGGATGTCCCCCCAGTGGATTCAGAAGTTTTATTAGAAGCTTTTCTCAAGCTACCTGGCTGGAAGAGGTGTCACTGTGGATGGATTTTCACTTCTCTCTCACCATCAGGTTTCTTTTTGCACATGTATTGGTATAGCTGCTCATATGTGTGAGTGCATGTGCACCTGTGTGCATGCTTGTAGAGGCCAGAGGTTGATAACAGGCATCTACCCTAGTTGCTTTCCACTTTATTTGCTTGAGACAGGGTCTTTCACTGCACTTACAGCTCACTGATTCATTTAGACTAGCTAGCCAGTGAGTCCCTGTTTCTGACTCCCCAGTGATGGCATTGTAGGTTCACTCCACCACATCGGGGTCTTACATAGGTGCTGAGGACTCAAAGTGAGATCTTCATGGTGGTCCATGGATTACTTGGGGAGTCATTGTACACTAACACCCCAGTTCATCCACAGAGCTGGGTGGGCAGAGTCTTGAGATAGTGGTAAGCCGACAGGCATAGCCACCCGGGAGAACGTGGCAGTGGATAGCTCTTGTTTATTGTACAGATAAAGGTTGTTTATATAGAGGAAAAGGCAGAGGTAGGGGCATAGGCAGCAAGGGGATTTGTAAGGGCAGGGTAGTCTGTGGATGTCTCATGAGTGGATTGGCAGGGGCCAGTAACCTATGGATGCCTAGTTTGCATAGATAAGTTGAGGGGCTTTCTGTGTGATTCTAGACATATACTGGATGGTGGTGGCTGCAGAGGAACTGTAACCTTTAGACTTTTACTTTCCAGGTTTGTTATTACAGCTGGGGTGAGCTTAGGCCTTGAATTGTCTGCTTATCTCAGGACTTGTTGTGGCCTGCCAGGAGTGCTGGAGGGTCCAGGACATGCTTGAGATTATTGGGGTTTCAGGCCAGCCTCAACTTCCTTTAACAGAAGGATACAGGGAAACACCTACTGGTCTCAGCAGAACCCTATATCCCCCATGCCTCTTAGCAGGGTCTCACACTTCATGATTAAGAGTAAACCATCTCCTCAGCCCCCACTATCAGTGTTTGGAGGCTAAATTCATCCCTCATTTTCCTGCTCTTCCTTCTATCTTTCTATTTGGATTTGTCTTTTATAGGTTGTCTGTTCTTTGGGGGCCCAGCATACTTGCTCTCAGAATGCTTGCAGTCTGCCATAAGTCCTGTGTCAATCGTCAGACTGTGTTTGCAGTGAGCAGTGTCCTAACAGCAGGGCAAGGGTAGTGACCAGGGAAGGTACAGCCCAGAGGCACAACAGGGATGCATTAGCTCAGTGAGATTTTTTTCTGTGCAATCAATGACTGCTGTCTGTGCAGCAAAGAATGATGAGAAGAGCTGAAACCCATCTTCCAGGCCTACAGGAGACCATGCATCTTCCATGTCTAAGCCCTAGGATTCAACACAGTCTCTCCATGGGCTTGAAGACAGGATGAACAGTGTGTAGATTTTAAGTTATTCGATGCAAATTCGGAGGTCCACCTCTGGAATTGGGAGTTTGTGTCCAGAAGATATAGAAATAGAAGGAATCATGGCTGTGTTATAACTAGAGAAAGATGAGGTATAGGAAAGAAAGAATAGCTGTCTCCAAAGCAGAGGTGTTACCTTGCTGACACCAGAGGTTCCCCAAGAGTTACTTTGGGATTTTTCTATACGTGTAAAAAATATGGATGATCCAGGTCAAAAGTTCTTCCCCAAATAGTCTGGTTCAGTGATTATGATCTGAAGAAAACCATCCATCCATCATCCATCCATCTACCCACCTACCCATCCATCCATTCAAATAGCCAGCCAGCCAAAGCCTTTTGAACATATGGCACAAGTCATATGACTCAGGACAGGTTAGCTGAGTAAGGTGAATGAGAATGAATATTCCAGTGTGAATGTGTGTGGAAGTTATAGGGACATTTTGTGAAAATGATGGCTATGATCTTCAGTAATTAAATGGCATGTTTATCTGCCAAAAACAAGAGAGAAAAGCTGTAAACTCACTGCTAACTTACTTATTAAACTGTCATTTGTATGTAGAGGACAATTTGGTTTGTCGTCCTTTCTAGAAGCGTGTAACAGATTAATTCAAAAGTGAAATGGCCAAATCACATTCTCATTTTAGCCTGTTGGAAATGTCATGTTAATCTATTAAGAGATCTGTCAAAGCCCACCTCAGACTTTTAGTCAGAGCCTTAATTGTGTATGAGGAAGATTGATTATATAGAGATTTTGGCTCTGGGCAAAGGAAAGCTATATGAAGGAGAAATCCATGACCCGAAGTAGTCTCTCCCTCTCTCCTTTATCTCTTCTTTCTTTCTCCTTGGGGATACAACTTAGGGCTTTGTGCATGCTAGGTAAATGCTCTATTACTAAGCTAAATCTCTCTCTCTCTCTCTCTCTCTCTCTCTCTCTCTCTCTCTCTCTCTCTCTCTCTCTCTCTCTCTCTCTCTCTCTCTCTCTCTCTCTCCCCTGTGTTCTGTGGGGAAACTGCTTAGCCAACCAACATTATCAAGAAGGTGTGTTGCTGTTTTAAGTGTCCAGAGCCATCCTGGGAAAGCTGTAATTTCAGGTACAGAGGGGATATGGCGTGCAATGACTCCTTGCCTCCTTCGTAGTTAGACCACGTCTGCACTGTTCTCTCTTCATATCTCTTCATGTCCCTCCACCTTGACTTTGCTGGTAACACTTAAGATGCCGGTTTCGTATGAACACCAGCAGGTGGGGGCCAATCTTGATTTTCTTGAAGCTTGGGTCTCCAATGAATTTTATTTCTAGAATAAAAAGTCTATAGGGTTGAAACGCATAAACCAGAGATCAAGAGATAATCCCTGACATTTCCAAAGTCTTTCTAGTCTTGAAGGGGAAGTCAAGGCTTGTCATCGATGAAAGAGCTCAGCTCCATGGAAAGCTTTACATGGATTTACATTTGTGGAGGGCAAAAGATTGCCCTTTTTACATTCGGTATGGCTGGAGTGGTGAGGTTTGTCATAGATGCTTTCCTCTTATTTTTATTATTTATTTGTTGTGTATGTATGTATGAGTGTATGAGCGTGCATGCCATGGTGTGCATGTGGAGGTCACAGGGCGACTTCAGGATGTTTCTTCTCTTCTTCCATTGTCTTTTGAGACAGGTTTTCTCTCTGCTGCTTTGGAGCTTTCCATTCCTATAGATATTACAGTTACAGATCTGTGTGCCACTTTGTGTCTGGCTTTATGTGGGCACTGAAGAGGATCAAACTTTGGGTTGGCAGGCTTGCAGGCCAGCACCTCTAACTACTGAACCATCTCCTAGGTTCTATTATTTTTATTATATGCTGACATGAACTTTTTGTTTTTATTTTTGAGTATTACATTTTTGAATATGTTTCCCAGATCTTTTGAGACAATATGGTTCTTGCTACTATTCTGTTGCTGCACAATACTTTTTAAAACTAACTATATCCATGAAAGATGCTTCCTGTAATGCCATTTTCTTGTATTATTCTTGTTGAGTTTGGCATTAGCATGATGCCATCTAAACACTAGTGGGGAAGGTGGCCTCCTCCATTATTTTCTGAAATAACTTGGTAGGAGTCTTATTGTTTCTTTAAGTATTTGAGAGAATTCACTAGGAAAATGGACCAAATTGAGTATTTTTCTTAGTTGGGTAGTTTTTAATTACAAATTCAAGTCCTTAATAGGTAAAAGACTATTCAGATTTTTAACTTTCTCTTCATTAGTATATTACATTTTCCAAGGAATTTTGACATATGTTTTGAGTCATTAAATTCTTTGGCACAAAGCTTTTTTTATTATATTCCCTTATCTTTTTAATTTATGAATCTGTGGCAATGTCTTCTCTTTTATTCTTTATATTTGTTAGTTTCTCTTCTTTTTATTAGTTTTTTTAAGATAATTACTGCTACTGATTTTTTTCTAACATATCAACTTTTGTCCCCATTGACTACTCTATTATTTATTTTCTAGCTCATTGATTTCCGCTGGAAGTTTCCATCCTTGGATGTATTTTGGGTTTAACTCATTGTTTTGCATCTTACAATGAAAATCTAAGCCATTAAAATATCTTTCTCAGGGTGCTGGGAAGATGGCTCCTACAGTAGAAGATGCCTGCACAAGCATGAGGACCTGAGTTTGAGTGCCCAGTGCCCAAATGAAAGCTGGTGGCTTCAGTGCTCACTTGTACTCTCAGTGCTCAGGAGGCAGAGACAGGAGGATCCCTGGATCTTGCTGGACAGCTAGTGTAGCCGAAGCTCTGGGTTCAGTGAAAAACCCTGTCTCAAAAAAAAAATGCAAAGTAGAGACCAATTGAAGAAGGCACACAACATGGACCTCTGGCCCCCATACACACTCGAAGACATGTGTACACACACTCATTTACACACAAACATACATAAATGCCTCTCATACAAGCACACACAAAATTCTCTCTCCCTTTCCAACATTAATATTTGAAGTGACAAATTTCTTTCTAAGTACCTTAGTTCCATACCACAAATTTTGAGATTGTGCTTTTGCTACCATTTATTTAGTTTGAAGTACTTTCTAATTTTTAAATTTTTATTTATTTATCTATCTATTTATGAGAGAGAGAGAGAGAGAGAGAGAGAGAGAGAGAGAGAGAGAAAGAATGAGTATGAGCATGCCAGGGCCTCTTACCACAGCAAACAAATTTCAGACATGTGCCATTTTTTGCATCTAACTTTATGCAGGTATTGGGGAATCTGACCCAGGCCAGCAGACTTTGCAAGCATGTGCCCTTAACCACTGATCCATTTCCCCAGCTCCACTTGCTAATTTTAAAAAAATATTTTATTTATTTATTCATTTATGAAAGACAGAGAGAAATATGGAGAAAAGGAGTGAGAAAAAAGGGAGGGAGGGAGGGAGGGAGAGAGAGGGAGAGGGAGAGGGAGGGAGGGAGAGAGAGAGAGAGAGAGAGAGAGAGAGAGAGAATGGGTGCTCCAGGGCCTCCTGCCACTACAAACGAACTCCAGACATATGTACCACTTTGCACATCTGGCTCTCATGCATACTAAGGAGTCAGGCTGTCAGGCTTTGCAAGCAGGTGTCTTTAACCACTGAGCCATAGCTTCAGCCCCACTTGCTAAGTTTTATTGTTATTCCTCTATTGATCTATGTAATATCATCTGATACTATCTTTTTTAGCCCTAAGAAATTTCATTAGCACATTTCTATGTAAAATATCTTTGCTGTTAACAAATTCTGGACTTTGTTCACCTACTTTTTAAAATAATATTTTGGCTGGCCATGAAGTTATAGGTTAAGAACTTTTTAACTTTTAAACTTTTAACCGTTCAGAACTTTTTAAGTCTTTTAGCACTTTTGACATAGTCTGTCATTCTGTTGTCTTTTATTTTCATTATTTGCTATAAAAAGTCACTTAGTGGGTTGGAGAGATGACTCAGTGCTTAAGGCGCTTGCCTGCAAAGCTAATGACCTGAGTTCAGTTCCCCAGTATCCACATAAAAGCCAGATGCACAAGGTAGTGCATGCATTTGGAGTTCATCTGTAGTGGCTGTAGTCCCTGGCACACCCATTCTCTCTGTCTCCTCTCTCTGCTTGCAAGTAAAAATAAAAACATTTTAGAAGAAGTCACTTGCCATTCCACGGGAATGTTGCTCACTGGTAGAGCACTTACCTAGCATGCACCAGGCCCTGGGGCTTGATCCCCATCACCACAAATAAACTTCTTGACATTTGTGGTGATGCAGGTCTATAATCCCAACATTTGGGAGGTGTAATCAAGAATATTAGGAGTTCAGGGCCAGCCTTGGCCACATAGCAAGTTTGAGGCCAGCTGTGACCAACTGAACTCCTTCTCTCTTAAAAAAAAAATCCCTCCTTCACCCATCATTCTATCTTCAGTTCCCTGTATGTTTTATGTTGTTTTTCTTTGGTTGCTATAAGAGTTTTTCATTTATCTTTGATTTTCTGTTGGCGGACTGTGATGTGCCTAAATATAGCTTCCTTGTAATATTTGTTGTTTGAGATTTAGAGAACTCTCCGTGCATATATTTTCTAAATGCTGTTTCCTAAGCCCATCTTTATCCTTTGTTCTGGAACTCTAATTATTCATCCATTAGATTGTCCCATTCTCTGTCACAAGTCATTTTAGTTATTCTTATGTGTGTGTGTGTTTACTTTTTCACTTCAAATGAATTATAAATTTTTAAATAGTTTTAGATTTAGAGAAAAGTTGCAAATGTACTTCTGAGAGCCCACATATAACCTTATTTCCTAGGTTGTTAACATTTCATATTACTCGTGTGTATTTACCACTACTAAGGATTAACTTCAGCATATTGTCATATGCAAACGCCATAGTACATTTGGATTTTGCTAGTTTTTCTCTTGTGTTCTGTTCTTGGATCTAAGAAACCATATTATATTTAGTTATCTTGTCTCCTTGGTCTTCTTGGGCTTAGACTATTTTTTCAGTCTCCTCTTTTTATTTATTTTTTAATTTTTTTTTTGAGATAGGGTCTCTCTCTAGCCCAGGCTAACCTGGAATTCACTATGTAGTCTTAGGGTAGCCTTGAACTGATGGTAATTCTCTTACCTCTGCCTCCCCAGTGCTGGGATTAAAAACGTTCACCACCTTGCCCAGTTTAGTTTCCTCTGTTTTTTTTTTGTTTGTTTGTTTGTTTTTTCCAGGTAGCATCTCACTCTAGTCCAGCCTGACCTGGAATTCACTCTGTAGTCTCAGGGTGGCCTTGAACTCATGGTGATCCTCCTACCTCTGCCTCCCAAGTGCTGGGATTAAAGGCGTGTGCCACCAGGCCCGGCCAGTTTCCTCTGTTTTTATTGACCTTGAAATTTTGAGAAGTGGCTGTCGGGTATTCTCAAGCTAGAGCTGAGTGAGGGATTCAGGGAGGAAGATCGCAGAAGTGAAGTGCCAGGGGTTGGGGAGATGACTCATAGTGCTTGCTTAGAATCCTTAGAACCCATAGAAAAATCCAGATTCTGGCTGGTGTCTGTAATCCCAGCGTACCCACAGTGAGAAGGGATGCAGAGACAGGAGAATCCCTTGGATGCTTGTGGCTCAGCTAGCTCCAAGAATGCAGTAGAGAATAACCAGGAGAAACCTTGCCTCTAAACCAGGTGGGAGGCAGAGACCGGCACCCAAAGTGCACGTCCCCCACCCCCCCACACACAAAAGAGAAGTGTCAGCCTTAGCACATGACTTCAGTAATACATGCTGAAAACATGGCTTCCCACCAAGGATGGTCACTTGATTATGTGGTCAAGCTCCCCCATAAAAATGTACCCTCATAGTCCTCTCATTTCTTAAGGTCTGAGGAATGAGATTTCCTCTCTTAAGGTGAGGACCACCTACACAAGGGCAATTTTCCTCTTCTCCCCTCTTGACTCAATCACGTATCTATACTAGCATGGACTTAAGGCTAGTTATTTTACACTTCAGGTTAAAATTCAGTGCTACCTTTGTGTATTCTGTTCTTCAGAGTCCCCGTTTGGGGCACTAGGTTCTCTCTCTCTCTCAGGTACTTGTCTAAATGAAGTTTCCTCTGTATTTTTCTGACTTGGGGTGTTAGAAAACTCTAAGCTTATTTTTTTCTCAAATATGTTTCTTATTCACCCTTTCCTAAGGAGACTCTAATTACTTGTGTGCTAGGGTGCTTGATGTCACCCCCACAGTCAGTATGTATCGAGTCTCCTTTGCTGTCCGTTGTCCCCTCCTTGGTAATTTCTTAGACTGATCTTCATGTTCAATCTGTTTTCTTCTGCATTGCACAGGCTGCTATTAATCCCGTCCAGTGAATCTTCAGTTCCATCTATAATTTCTGTTTGATCATTAGTTTTCATAAGTCTCCTGAATTTTCTTATCGTTTCACCCACTCTATCCCTTTGCCTGTAGATTCCTTGACATATTCTATTATGTCATAATAGAATAATAATTCTATTATTCTATTATTCAATTATTCTAAATTATAAATTCTAAATTTATAAATTCTAAATTCTAAATTCTAATTATTCTAAAGTCCTTGTATGCTAATTCCGATATCTGGGCTACTTCACTTGACCATTGTTTTCTTTATGATTGCGGCCCACAGAGATACTCAGCTATATATTTCTGTGACAAAAATACCTGGAAAAAAGAACAAGGGAGAAAAGACTTATTTGGGTTGGGTGTGATGGTGCGCTCCTTTAGTCCCAGCACTTAGGAGGCAAAGATAGGAGGATCTCTGTGAGTTTGAGGCTACTCTGAGGCTACTTATAGTGAATTCCAGGTCAGCCCAGACTAGAGAGACTCTACCTCATAAAACAAAAGTGAGAGATGAGAGAGAGAGAGAGAGAGAGAGAGAGAGAGAGAGAGAGAGAGAGAGAGAGAGAGAGAGAGACTTCCTTGATCCCCAGAGATAGAACACAGAGACAGAGAACCTCTGGGGGAGCAAAGTGGCTCACTCAGGGTGACAGGAGAAAGAAAGAGAGGTGGCAGAGGACAAGACACACCCTTCAAAGGCAGGGCCATGTGGCCTATTTTCTTCATATAAGGCCACTCTGGACTTACTACCACTTCCTAATAATGCCATCAAATTATGACTCCTTTGTGGCTTAATCACTGATTAGGTCAGAGTCCACCCTCAGGATCCGTACACTTTCCAAAAGCCCCTAAACTGGCAACCAGCCTTTTACACAGGATCCTTTGAGGGGATACTTCATTTCCAAATCAGAGAAGTCACATTTTTCTTTGTTTTGTAGTTTATTTTCATGAGCGTGTCCGCGTGTGTATATGTGTGTGTTTATAGGAGTGCAAGGGTCTCTTGCTCCTGAAAACATTTGACTATCTAGCTTTCCATGGATGGCTGGGTCATTGAACCTGGGCCGATGGATATTCCAAACAAGGACCTCCCTAGCCCCTGCAGAGTTATTTTAAATTATGCACTGTAACTTTTAACAAATGAATTATTTAATTTTGTTAATTTGTAGCAAAAAGAAGAAAAGATGCTAAAAAAATATGCACACATGCTAAGCAAAGAATGGACGGACACTGTTGTCTGGTAGAAACTGTAGCCCCTTGGGACTTGAGTGGAACTTCCAAGGTGTTTAACAAGTCCTATGTGTCAAGTGATGAGACCGAAGGATATTGCATAGAGGAATCTTGTCTACTTCCTATTGTGTGCAAGGCTTTGTTCTGAGCCTGGCTGGTTTATTTGCTTTAATTATATATATTTTATGGTGTTGAGTATTAACCTCAGGACCTTATACATGCTTGACAAGTACTCTTAACCCTGGACTACATCCATCCCTAGTATAGCCTATATATTTTAATAAATATTTTTGAAAATATGAATATGGGAAAATACTTGAATGAGGGATCCCATGTCAGAAAGAATCAACTGTTTTCTACCCAAAATAGAAAAATAACCATGTTTAAATTTAGTGGGTGAATGCAAGCTCAGGCATTTTTCAAGTAAATAGCTTGTATTTTATTTGTAATATTAAGACACTAGGATGCTTGAATATTCTTTTGAAAAATATGTGTTTGTCTTTCTAGCAGTAAATGTCAAGTTAATTATCATTTTGAGTGCCTGTGTATCTCATAGTTAAGTCCTATTCAAGTAACCTAGTTAGAAGTGAGGCAACTTTTAAATAAGCAAGCTGTTTATCCATTGGCATTTGTGTTCATTATTTTTGTAATCCCCTCTCTTCCCTTGTTTTTAAACCACATATTAACCAAATGTCTCATCATTGCTATGACATAATCCTGCCCACGTTTAGAGGCACAGAGGTGTTGAACTTCAACTTGTCAGTCATCCTGAGAAAAGTTCAAACTTTGCATTAGTCGTCATTGCTTTAATTGAATATATAAGAACAAAGGTGTTCACACGTCTCTGATGGGAACATTTCATTGTCAGGCTTAGCTTACTCAATACCTTCTCCTTTCTTCTTTCTCAGACACAGTGGGGCTTTGCACACAAATACTCCGCGCACACTAGTCAAAGCTTAGGTGTGCTTCGCCTCCTGGAGACGGCTCTCTTCCCTTTTACTATTCCTGTAGAAAGTTTGGCAAAGATGATGGAAATCTCTCTCTTAGGTCATGTCCTAATACCATGCAAGCAGCTTGCTATGCAAAATTTCTCAAGGAAATATCCAGAAGAGACCAATAAGGTAGAAAATTTCAATACATTAAGTTGAGACAATTGACTTTTTGTATGCTCTTGAAGGAATTGTCAGTGATTATAGCCAATGGAGCTGAGCAAAGGTAAACAGTGTGCTACTCATGCTTTTAGGAAAGACCAGTCTGGCATCCCTGAGGAGGTCATAAAGACTTCCCTCCTCCCTCCCTCCCTCCCTCCCTCCCTCCCTCGCTACGTCTCTCCCAGCTCCGTCCATCTTCTGTACCATTCAAACAACTGGGCGGCTTTATCTCTACTCATTTCTAGGTATGTTTTCTATGACCATGCGATGCCCAGAATGCTCGGAAGAAAGTAAGGAGTTACTCTTGTCCACTATTTCCTTGGTGTGGAATAGTGAGAAAAGTCACCCAGGACAAGGAGACGACAAATGGGAAGATGGTAGTTACTTCATTAAGGAGTAATGGAGGCAAGAACACACCTATATGAGTGATGAGGAATTCAGTTTGCACCTGTCCAGCCTCTGGTTCCTTTGGTGCTTTATTATCATTGTTAATATTTCATTTCTAATCATTAATACATTTCAAATAGACTCAGGGGAATCACTGTTAGGAACTTGGCCTTGTAATTGGCATTTAAGCCAAAATTAATATGAATTGAGAAAATATATAGTAGTTGAAGTCATGAGTACAGATGAAAAAGAGAGAGAAAAAGAGAAAGAGAGAGAGAGAGAGAGAGAGAGAGAGAGAGAGAGAGAGAGAGAGAGATAACAAAGGACCCTGAATAAATCTCCAAGAGGCACCAACATTTTAAGTACAGGCAAAGGGAAAGAGACAGGCCAAGTTATGGTGATACAGAAGGAGAGACAAAAAAGTGTCAAGGACAGAGTGACATCTCAGAATCCAAAGAAGGAAAATGTTTCAAAAAAAATAGAAGAAAAAGCTTAGCTTTAACATACAACTTGACTTTTTACTATACCTCAAATAGGGTTGACTTTGTGCAACATTTTGACACAGTGGTCTGTCATATCTGAGGCCCCATCACCTCAGCATTCTCCCCAACACTCATAATGCTAGCGGACCATTCTAGCAGAAACCCTTTCATTCTGCAAGGATTTGAGATGATAAAAATAAGCAATGCAATCGGATAAAAAGAAATGGGTGATAACATCAAGGCAAAGGGGAAATTGGGTTTGGAATATACATTAATGCTGGGCAGGATTACTGCCCAGTGAATGGATGTTACATTGTTCTGTCCAGCTGATAAAGGTGGGGTGCAGATTTGACTCTCAGGTTGTTAGTGGACAGAGCAAGGGAAGGAAAACCATTGGTTACAGGGTTTGAAATGTTTACAAGTCAAAAACACACTAGTCATTGAGGAGAATGCAGATTTTCTTAGTACTGAGGTTTGAGAGATAGTTCCTTATCACGAATGTTTGGCATTCCCTCCACAAGTATGCAGGTAGGCTTGGTAGGGATTTCTTTACAATGGCCTTCATTAAAAGAGCATCATGAAAGACTAGAGAGCAAATGAAGTCTTAGCATTTCAGTCCTAGGCACATAAAGACTTGGCCTTTTTCACAGGTCTTGTTGATTTCACTCACCCATTCCTCACATCATCTCTCTCCAGTGTCCTGCTCTTCATTTTCATTCCTCTGAAGATCCTGGACACAAAGATGATTTCCATTTCTTTTCATCAAGGATTAAAAGATTATCTCCATATCAGCACTGCTCTTATTCTTTACCATGTTTTCCCTCCAAGGTATGAGAGGCAAAACCCTTGGGACTAGGGGCTGATAAGAACATTAAGTTTCATTTATAATCATGAAGATTTTCAAACTGATGCTATTTTCTTGGGACACATGCTTATCTAGGAGAGACAATCATTGGGTCTTTGCCAATGTCCAGCAGAGACAAGGTACAGACAGAGGAAATTAAAGTGCTGGGAAGAGGAAATCATTGTTAGTCCAACTGTTACAGTGCCATTTTTCCTGACCGGAGGTAAGCCAAAATTTAATTACACTGCTGATGCTTTTGGCTTGATAAGTATAATGGCTAATAAGTCACAGATGGCTGGAGATCAATACATGTTTTTCAGTGAGTAATAGCATGTGTACTTTGAAATATTGTGTCTCAGTATGAGGTTCAACATGTAAAGCTTCCCACTCATCTATGAGGAAAGAACTCCAAGAGATACAATATGGCAATCAATAGGGCTGAGGAGATCCTCACCTTTGGAGGATTTTACTAGAAAATTCTAAACCCCACTCTGATCTGAATATTTTACATTATATGCATGCATTTAAATATCACACGGTACTCTTTGGCCATGAACAATTATGTGTCAAAATAAAATATAGTAAAGAGTAACAAATGTCTGTGGAGCAGAAGTGTCTCTAGGTTGTATTTCTGTCCAGATCTCTGTCTGGAACTACATTCATTTTCTGCTTGGTACTTCTCACATATTCCAAATCACGTATTGCCAAGTTGTGACTGACTGAATGGCTTCCTATTGAGAACGATGACTTAAATAAGAATGGTTTCGCTTTGGAACTGGGTCATGTGTGAGAGAAGAGAACAGTAAAGACAGTTACTTTAGAAGTGAGAAGAGCAAAGACATCATGTTAAGACAAGCCATAAGCAGTCCAGATGTCATTCTCTTCCATGCCACAGATATAGACTCTGTCTTTCACCAGAAATAATAATTCTAGCTATATAGATTCATATAAAAAGAGAGATCATTTTATATATTAATGCTATTTTTCATTTCATTGACATTTATCCTGGGAGCTAGCCAATTTTTATGAATGACTCATGCTTGCTTTATGGTCCTCTGAGATTCTCAGGTGTTTCGGTCTACACCTGGGTCTGTCCAGTCAATTTCCTCCCACTTGGGAAGTATATGGTTTGAGTTTTTATTTGTTTGTTTGTTTTATTTTTTGAGATAGTGCTTTGGTCTAGCTCAGGCTTACCTGCAAGTAGCTCTGTAGTCCCAGGTTTGCCTTGAACTCATGGTGATCCTCCTACCTCTGTCTCCCAAGTGCTGGGATTAAAGGGGTGCACCACCACAGCTGGTTTATGGTTTGGTTTTGAATCAAGTGGTGCAGATTAGGATTAAATTCCATTCTCAGGTAATGAAGTCCAGGCACACAGAGACACCCTCAAGTGCATATGGGTCCAGTTTCCCTTGTAAGTGGTCAGAGTAGGGCAGCCGAAAGGGGGTGTGGAGACATGCTGCCAACATGATCCACGGTAGGTGATCAGTGTAAGTGTAAACTGAGTTCCAATGTTACCTCAGAGAAAGATCTCAACTGTGGTCTAAAAATAGCTACTATCATGGCACAGACCAAGGGTCAAACTATTTTTATGCCATAGATATTTTTGGTAATTTGGTAAAGCCTAGGGACTTCCTAAAAATGTTCCATAAAACATGGAGAATAACAAAATTAAAAAATATATATTGTCATATAATAATTGAGATATAAAAACAATTGTCATATTGCAAGGCATGTGCTTTTGTGTGTTGTAGTAGATATGATATGGTATTCGTAGTGTGTATTGTGTGTTGTATGTGTGTGTGTGTGTGTGTGTGTGTGTGCAGATGAGGTCCCTCATGAGCCAGGGAGGCCAGAGGAGAAGTCAGGTGTCCCTCTCCATTGCTTACCTGCTTGTTTCCTTGAGACAGAGTCTCTTCCCAACTTTGGTGGTTTTAGGAGCCCCAGTGATTTTTGGGTCTCTGTTCCCCCAAGGATTGGAGTTATAGGGGTGTTTGTGGCCATGTCCAGTGTTTTTTGTGAATTCTGGGAATCAGATTCAGCAGTCTCAGGCCCTCTCAGGCCCCCTCGAATCCTCACGCTTTCGCTGGAAGCACTCTTCACCACTGAGCCATCTCTCCAGCCCCAAGACATGTGCTTTTTGATGTATGCAAGAAATACAAACCCAAGAGGGGCTCATCTAAGTAAGATTAAAGCTGTGATGTGTGCAACAGTTATTTCAACAAGTCTGCAGGAAGTGTAATAAACATGAAAGTACTTGAGGTCTCCGTTGATGACAAAATCACAGGTATGGCTAATCCTACTGTATTTTATCTGTATTCAGAATAGAAAAACATGCTAGATTTCAGTTAGAGCTTAGTTAGAATAAATATGTAAGCACTTTTTTTCTATCCAAGTTAAATCTCCAGAATTCTGTTTCGTGTTAAGGGTTTAAATGAAAAAGAAAGCAGAAGAAAAGTTAAGAAATTATTTTTCAATTTTGCTATGAGAAATGTTAATTACATGTCCAATCAATCATAATCAATGTATGTACACTGAAATAAATGTGTCCTAGCCTTGTCATTAGCATAGATTTTTGCATACTGTCATCTCTCAAAAAATATATGATGGAGAAAAATAACAGAACATTGCCTTTCGCTGTAATTCATCCATTGCTTGTCTTTTTCTTTCATTGGACTTTGAGCTTTTTGAGGGAAATTTAATGGCCCCATGACACAAAGCCCAGTTAATGTTGAACACCAAACTAGTAGATACTAGTACATAACACTTGGATTATATCAGGGCATCTCCAACATATCTGTGTAGCTTTGTAATAACCAGTTAGGAAAGAGAGCTCTGAATAATTTCTGGCAGAGTTCTGTCCAATAGCCCACACTTACCAAGTATTATTTATATGTCATTTAACACAGTTAGCATGCACTCTGCACTGTCCTTGTTTAACAATGCAGTTCCACTGAGGATTCATGACCAGAAGCCATAACAGGTGCTACACTAAGTCAATGGCAGGATGAGTTTGTAGAGAAAAGAAAGGCGATTCCTTCTTGCAGGTGCTATACAACTCAGTAGTGCAGAAAGACACATGCAAGCCTAAAACAAGGACAGGGTGAGGGATACAAATGACAAAAAACACTGGGACACAGTGGAGGGTTTTTCTTTCTTTCTTTAATGGTGGATTTTTCACAGAACGCTGAAGAAGGATACGTGAACACCCTTGCTTCAGTCCTAGTGGAAGGGTCCCTCAAAGAATCCCTGGTGGCTGGGGAAATGGCTCAGGTGATTAAAGTACTTGCCCTGTATGCATGAGGACCTGAGTTGGCAACTCCATCACCCTCATAAATCCAGCCA
Source organism: Zapus hudsonius (assembly GCA_004024765.1). Taxonomy (NCBI): domain Eukaryota; kingdom Metazoa; phylum Chordata; class Mammalia; order Rodentia; family Dipodidae; genus Zapus; species Zapus hudsonius. The sequence continues at coordinate 50,539 of PVHP010002048.1, read as the reverse complement.
TGGTGGTGTGTATGGAATCCTACTGGGGAGGAAGAGAAAGGGGGATGTCTGGGGTTTGATGGCTCTGTCTCAAAATGTAAGGCTGGAGAAATGGCTCAGCACTTAAAGGCCCTTGTTTTCAAAGCCTGGCCATCCATCCAGGTTTGAATCCCCAGTACCCACATAAAGCCAGATGCACCAAATGTCTCATGGATCTGGAGTTCATTTGCAGCAGTGGAAGGCCCTGGTGTGCCTAGTCTCTCTCTCCATCTCTCTCTCTCTCTCTCTCTCTCTCTCTCTCTCTCTCTCTCTCTCTCTCTCTCCAATCAATCAATCGATCGATCAATCAATCAATCTTTAAGGCCCAGTTTAGTGACACACACCTTCAATCCCAACACTGGGAAGGCAGAGGTAGGAGGATTGCCATGAGTTCAAGGCTAGCTTGGGACTACATAGTGAATTCCAGGTCATCCTGGACTAAAGTGAGACTCTACCTCAAAATAATAATAACAACAACAACAACATAAAGTGATGAACAATTGAGGAAGCTGCCTCAGATTGACCTCTGGCCTCCATATGCACATGCACTTACATGTGTGCCCACACACACATTCACATACAGAAAAAAGGGGGAGGGGACTCAGTCCCATCTGGGTTGGTGGCAGTAAGGGAGAGCACCTGCTATGCCATGTGTGTCATCAATGCCACCAGACTCAGAGGCCAAGCCTCGAAGCGGTAGTTCATGGTAATTTCTGTAAGTCAAAAATTGAGGCCAATTAATAACCCAAAGTAATTTGGTCTACCTTTGTTCTCTTGGATTAGTCAAGGTAATTAAGTAGGCGTCACCTGTGCCATGCACCCTTACTGAGAGTGCCCCGAGATGTTCCCTGACTGATGAGGCAGTCTGGCAGCTTAACGTAGCTCAAAACAATTTGTAGACTTGAATGACCAGGGTTATCCATTAGAATGGCACAGATGGAGCCATTCCTCAGAATGTTTGCTGTGTCGATGCTTCGAAATCACATTGCATTGCTCATTCTAGGATAAATATTGCTTATTACGCAGCATGCTAGATAATGCACCAGCACCATTGTCTACTGATAGCATGGTTCTCACAGAAACATCGATCTGCAGTGTGCTCGGCCTCTGAGTGGGTAGACATGTGATGTTTAAGTAGGAAAGGGCTTAAATAGTCTTCCGTGCACCTGAATTATTTCACACATGAAGATTTAGGCAGAGAGAGAGAGACAGAGAGAGAGAGAGAGAGAGGAGGAAGGAGAAGAGGAAGAAGGGATGGGGAGGAGGAAGGAAGGCAAGGAAACTTGCATCAAATGACTCCTTAGTAAAAGACCTTGGGATAGGATACAGGCTGATGCATTTGGTAGTTTTTAAATTAGTAATTTCTTTTTCTTTTTTTTCGTTCTCTCCTCCCTGCCTTCCATCAAGTGGAGAGGTGATATTATTGGTGAGACAGTGTTCCCTCCCTCTGACTTCTTTTTGGTTCATGTGTTAATGCTATTTTTCATTTCATTAACATTTATTCTGGGAGCTAGCCAATTTTCATGAATGACTCAGGCTTGCTTGATGGCCCACCGAGATTCTCAGGTGTTTTGGTCTACACCTGGGTCTGCCCAGTCAATTTTCTCCCACTTGGGAAGTATATGGTTTGGGTTTTTATTTGTTTGTCTGTTTTGTTTTTTTGAGGTAGGGTCTTGCTCTAGCTCAGGCTTCTCTGGAACTCACTCTCTAGTCCCAGGCTAGCCTTGATGATCTTGCTACCTCTGCCTCCCAAGTGCTGGGATTAAAGGCATGAGCCACCACACCTGGTTTATGGTTTGGTTTTGCATCAAATGGTGCAGATTAGGATTAAATTTCATTCTCTAGTAATGAGGTCCAGGCACACAGAAACACCCTCAGGTGCCTATGAGTCTGACTTCTTTTTGTTTATTTATTTGTTAATATGTATTTATTTAAGAGAGAGAGAGAGAGAGAGAGAGAGAGAGAGAGAGAGAATGGTCATCAAGTGCCTCTAGCCACTGCAAATGAACTCGGATGCATGTGTCACCTTGTGCATTTGGCTTTACATGGGTATTGGGGCATTGAACCTGGGTCCTTAGGCTTTGTAGGCATGTGCCTTAACTACTGAGCCATCTCTCCAGCCTTGCCTCTGATTTCTTGCTGTTTTTGAACTTCTTGTAGTGAGTGGAATCGTGGATCTCCAAAAAAGATATATGCATGTCCTAAACCCAAAACCTGTGAACATGACTTTATTTGGAAAACAAGGCCCTTTGCACATGTAATGAATTTAAAGATCTCAGAATGAGATCCTGTGCTTGGCTTCACTGTTGGGTGTTCTTTCTAAGAGAAGGGGAAAGGTATGCTACACAGATCTAGACAGGAGCTGGGAATGAGGCCGCTTTAGCTGGACGCTACAGCAGCTTCAGGAAACACACACAATTCTGAAGCCCTTTCCTGGGGCTGCTCTGAGGACTGTGTCCCACAGTGAGGGCTACGACATCACTGCAAAAGGGGTCATGTCAGTTGTGATAGATAAGTAAGATGCAAAACTCTTCCTTATCCATAGGAGGTATCCTCATCCCCCCTGTAGATCCCTGAAATTGTGAATACTACCGAACCCTATGTACTCTTTGTCTTTTTCCTATTATACATGTCTCTGATAATATTTAATTTGAAACTTAAGCACATAAGAAATGAACAGCAACAAAAATAATTAAATACACTTAATAAGGGAATAATGAGTTGATGTCTCCACTTCCCCTATTTCCCTCTTCCCCTGTCCCCAATCGGCTGGATATCCTCCTCCGTGGGCAGTCTGGATCAGAACATGGGTTAGGGGGTTATGGATAGCCTAGGAGTCAACCAGGTTCCATCCCCCCCTTTGTATGTTGTTACTGAGGGGGCCATGTCTCTAGATATTCTCCCCCACCATGGCTCTTACAATCTTTCCGCCCCCTCTTCCGCTCAGTTCCCTGAGTCATGGTGGGTGAGTATTAAGGCTGCTTTGTTGTTGAGGCCTTAGGGGCCTCTGTGCCTCTGCTTGAGGTTGTGTTTAAAATCGTTGGTGTCTGTTTCCCTGGTTCATCCTGGGTTGATCGATTGGCTGTGGTTATAGGTCTCTTGCTTATCCCATCACTGCCTGCGGGGTTCCATGTGGATCCTCCACGGTAGGTCTGGGGTGGCGCATCTCTTGCCAGGAAGACAGCTATCGGCCTGTGGCTCAATGGTAGGGTTGGAAAAGCCACAGCTCTCTCAGAGCCTTCTGAAAGATACAAATAGAATCTCCATCAGAGAGTGAGATCAGCATAGGTTAATTGAGATACACTTTCCTGAGTTGGCTAGATTCTATTGTTGGTAGCTTTTTGTAAATCACTTGTAAAGTGAGTTTCTCTTTGGGGGTCCTAAGATATTGGTTCCCTACGTAATTTACAATGAAATCCCAGTTCCATTCACAGACTCCCCTTTACTGACTGGATTTCTTGGCCAAATTGTCAGCTGTTGATTGCCTCTCCCAGGCTTTGGCACCTCCATTGCACAAGTGCTCCCTTCATGGTTTGCTGTTCTCTCCCAGTAGGCAGTGTGTTCAGCCTACTCATGGTGGCTGATTGCGTTTCATGTCAGTGGTCTCTGTTTATTCCAGCTGTCGTTGACCAGTTTCCCCTGGCAGCTTATGCAGCACCTTCCAGCTCTGCACTAACTACCATCTGGGGGCTGGTTACCATTCTGGACCTCGTAGGGTCTCTCAGTGCTGATAGATGGCTTTCTGTGGTTCTTCAGCAACAGGATCGCCTCAGGCCTGGGATTGGTAATCAAGAGCTTTGACAGAATCCTGTCGTGTATTGGGAACCTTATGGGTCACTTTAGTCAACATCTCAGTGAAGGAGGGATTCTGTGGCTGGGACCAGGAGCTGCTAGACTTATCGGTTTTCCCAGACTTAGACACTCTCCCCTTCCATTCTCGGCCTCGCTTGCCAGATGGTGCCCACTCCATGCTCATTAGTGAACATTGTGCATGTGAAGATTTGATAATTTTGGACCACTTTTGGTTCAACTTCAAGTTTAAAACATCGCCCCTCCCCCACTTCTTACTTCCCTTTCCCAAACTCTCAATTCTGGTTGGTTTGCTTAGAGTTTACTGTTATTCAGGTTAGGAACCACCTATGAGGGGTAATATGCAGCGTTCGATTCTCTGATCTTTTGAGTGTTAGCTTAATAAGATCTGCTCAAAGTCAGACCGTTTTTCCTAAATTTCGATATGTCATTTTTCCTTTCAGCTGAGTAGAATTCCATCATGTAAATAAATATACCACAGTTTCGCTGTCCATTCTTCCATGGATGGGCATTTGGGTTGATTCCAATTCTTGGCTATTATGAATTGAGCTGCTATAAATATAGTTGTACAAAAGTTTCTGGAAAAAGCTGAGGATGTGGCTCAGTGGTAGAGTATTTGCTTGTATGTGTGAAGTCCTGGGTCTAATCCCCAGCACTAAACAAAAAACAAAACCACAAACTTTGAAAAAAAAAGTTTACCAACATACACAAAACATGGATTAGTCTTAAAAATATTGCATTAAACAAGAAAGCTAAATCACAAAGACTACTTTCTATATGATCCATTTGTGTGAATTTCTAGAAAGGGCAAAACCACAGTGATGAGAAGCAAATCAGTGATTGTCTGAGTTCAAGGTTGGTCAGAGGAGGACTATGAAGGAGCAGGCAGGAATTTTCTAGGGGTAGAAATGATCCACATTTTGACCATGAGGGGAATCACATGATTCTGCATATTTGCCATTCTATATATTTGTCCAAACATAGTAACTTATATGTTTAATTTTCTTGTATATAAATTATACTTCACACGACGTTTCATTTGCTATGAATGAAACGTTCTAAACATACCATCTTGATTTCTATACTGATGGCCCTGGAGTCTGGACCAAACCCTGAGAAACATTGAACTAGGAGGTGGGGCCTCTGTGCTCTGCATGCAAAACCTTGCACAACTCAGGTCCAGCATCTTGGGAGGTTATCATCTGAAACAGATAGTGGCCTGGTCCTTCAAAATAATCCTGCAAAGGGTTCCAGAGAGCTTGGAAACAACACATTGAATCTTTACTTGGGTACCAGCAAGATCCAAAACTAGAGCCTCAAACTCCCCTGAAGTTGTGAGGAGGCCATGATCCTCCCTCCCTCACACACATTTTAAGATGATTTAATTTTGACCATTTTGAGAAGAGGTGGAAAGATTATGTCTGAAGTGGGGGTTGAAAAATGCTTTATGCAAAGTAGATGCTACTGAATATTTATGGGCCGTATGGAAGACAAATAGATGCTTCTGGAGAGTCCATAATGGTCTAGCTCATCAGGCTGCGAAGATACTGGGTAGAGAAGATAATAAAAGGTGGAAACTCACAGGAAAGGCAAACTGCATTTGTGATGCCAAAAGTTTCCTCTGTAATGATGAGTGATAGGATCTTGAAACTCCAGCTGTCTGAGGATCTCAGAGTTTTCCACACGACCCAGCATCAGTCGGGAGGAGGCCCCATGTCCCTCAAGTGGATGTAAGTACTATATTGTATTCCCCTGAGAACGCTGATGGTGGTGCGAAGTACTGAGCTCAGTGGTTGGCTCTAGGGCCTTCATCTGTCTGTTCCTCAGGTTCTCATCTGTAAAGTGCACAGAAATCATACCTTCTGGAAAACCTTCTTGAGGTTACATCATGAGATCTGGGCGATAGATGTCCTGAGGAGGGCACAGTAAATAGCAGTGTTGACACTTGTTAGCACTTCTGTAGCTCACCTGAAAAAAGAAAGGAAGGAAGAAAGACAATAAGACAAAAGCATTCATAGGTAGACAACAAAAGTATCACCTTTATGGCTAATAAAGGCCAAGATGGCCTCCATGGCTCAGTGTGAGACTCCTATGTGTTATTAAATGCCAGCATGGGAAAGCTTTGCCCTTCCAGTCTCAGACCACGTATATTCTTCTGTGGAGATGGAGCTGAATAAGCTGAGAGTTCTCTGAGGTCTAGTCCACTTCTGAGAGGCACGGTATTGCAGGTTCAATTCCTGCCATCGACTTCAAGAAACAACTGAGTCACTCCTAGGGGAAGTCGAGTAAGGGCTGGAATGAGGCCAGGTGTGTCCTAGAATCAGAGCCTCTTATGCTTGAAGGGCATTATCAGAGTGGCAAGAACTTCCTGTCTTAACCCTTCAGCCTGGGCCTATCCATGATGTGACCTTCCTGGGGCTACAAGGGCTTCAGTATGTCAGCAAGGCTGTCCTGTCCCCAACCCTCAACAGGCTGTTCTCTTTGCCTGCTGGTGGTCACCAGTTCACCACCATGCCTTGGGTTATGTCTAAAACAACATTAAAAAAATTACTTTCCATCTAGAAGTGAAATTTAAAAAATATTTAAAAATATGTAATAGTTGCTAAAACATCTCAAAAGAAATCAGATATAAGTAAATATATTTTGAATAGACATTGAACTATATCTTTATATAATTCCAAAGCTAGAATAAAAAGTCTGTTTTCTGGATGTCGGCTTGAAGAAGTTGAGAATTTTCCCATCTGAACTTTGCTCTGAATTCATCTCCCTCAATCTCAAGAGATGTAGGTGGCTTTATAACACTCTGTGGTGGTTTAAATGTTCCCCATAAGCCTCATGTGTTTGTAATTAAGCCTCATACTTAATCCCCAGCTGGTGGATCCCTGGGAGGGGGTGGAGCCTTGCTGGAGGAGGTGTATCACTGGAGATAGGCTTGGGGTGCCATAGCCTAGCTCCATTTGCCTCAACGAGCTCTCTCTCTCTCTCTCTCTCTCTCTCTCTCTCTCTCTCTCTCTCTCTCTCTCTCTCTCTCTCTCTCCCCCTCCCTCCTTCCTCCTGCTGCTGTGGAGATGTGACTCCCAGCTCTCTGCTCCTGCTGTGCTTTCTCCACCATGATGAAGCTTCCCCTTTGCAAGTAGAAGCTGGAAATAATCCCTTTCTTTCCATAAACTGCTTCTTGTCAGGTGTTTTCTCCCAGCAATAAGAATGTAACTGTTACACACTTCATAATTTGGAAATGGCCTTCTATTTTCTTCAGTTGATAATAGCTCAATACTACCGAATCAGAAGATCTAAAGCTTATAATTTATAATAGATGTAAATTCTTTCATGTGTACTAATGGGGGTTCCCCCTCCAGACTGAATTCAAAGATTAAGACTCACATGAGGTATGTGGAGGCCTGAGATTAAATATTCTGAGTAACTATATGTTTGCTCTATAAGTATAGCTTATGAATTGCAAATCTTGAGGACTGTCTTCCATTGTGTGTGCCCAGCACACATGGGAACAGATGATGAAGTTGTACTTACATCCTATACCATTGTGAGATGAAACCAGATCCTAGATTTCTGTTACATGTTCTGAGTCGGCAATTCTACTCTATCTTTGCATGTGCATACTGGCCACTTCTCAGCATGGACAATGGGTGCATATGTTTCAGAACAAATAGTATAAAAGTTATTTTTAAGTCCCTTCAGGAGAGGCCTGGAAACACTTGAAGAAGCAGAGAGGGGAGAAGTCAGTGGAAAAATTTACTACCAGAATGCAATCAGAAGAGATTAAAACATAGCGACAGTATCAAATGCTTCCAGACACGTTTGTCTCAGATGTATGAATCACATGCTTTGGTTTATACACAGACATCAACACACACAGTGCTCTACAGATAACTATAAACTGTCAGCACATAGGCAGAGATAGTGTGGATGAAACAGGATTAGTATCAGATTGAAATGAGAAGCAGAAAAATTCCTCCATATCTTCTTGTGATTTTCTTTCCACCTTGAATATTATAAATATGTCTACTAAGTACATGGCCTCCTGGATCCTGGGAGGTAGAAAACCACTTAGCTTCCTGTAGTGTTTTCAAGTTATGTTTTTTCTCATGATTTCACTTCTAATGCATCTGTGTTTTTAAAGTAGTTATTTGGTAAACAGCACAAAATTGATTCATGCTTTTTGCCATCCAAGGGAATAGTTTCTTCCTTCTAGCTGTGATGTCTGGATTGCTAGTGTTTGGCATGATTACCAGTTTAGTTTGATGCAAATCTCCTGTATTTTTGTTTTCTCTTTACCATACGTATCCCCTTTTCTTTTTTCCCTGCTTGTTTGGCATTAGCTGATATTGTCATGATTTTATCTTCTGTATTTGTTAATGACGCATTCTGTTTGTTTATTTCTGGTCGCTGTAGCATTTACAACATACATTTTTAACCTCCAAATTATATCACGTCACTCCACAAATAATGCAACACCTCAAAGATTAATACCACCTTTCCTCTCCAGTCTGGGAGACATTGTGACATTCATCTTGTATATAATACAAACCTCCCAATACATTGTTGCTAGTTTTTGCTAAGCAGTCAAATATCTTTCAAAGGAAATGAGAAAAAATGTCTTTTATATTTGCTCACACTGGCTCTGTCATTCTTTATTCCTACTGTATAATCCAAATTTCCATCAAATATATTTTATTTTTATCTAAAGAACTCCACTTAGCTGCATTGATTGAAAATGAATTTTCTTACCTTTGGTTTGTCTGAAAAGTGTGTTACCTTCATGTTTGAAAGATAGTTTTAATATCAAAGAGTTCTAGAATTCTTTAGAAGTCAGTACTTTAAAGATTGGATGATATTGTATTGTTTTCTAATTTATGATAAAATATTAGTTTGGGTTCTGGAGAGGTGGCTCAGTTATTAAGGTGCTTGCTTACCTACAAAGTCTGATGACCTGGGTTCAATTCCCCAGTACCTACATAAAGGCAGATGTACAAAGTGGCACATGCATCTGGAGTTCTTTTGCCATGTGGTTGGAGGCCCTAGCACATCCATTCTCTCTGTTTGTCTCTCCTTTCTCTGTTTATAAATACAAATATATTTTAAAATACTAGTTATGTTTGTGATCTTTGGCATATAATATGTCTATTACATGGCTTAAGATTTTTCCCTTTATCAATGGCTTTTAGACATATGAGATTATGTGTTTTGGCATGTTGTTTAATGTTTATTTTACTTGGGGTTAATTGAATCCTTTCAATCATCATGTTCATAGTTCTGGCTTAACAAATGAATGAATTCATGTAACTTTCTTTACACCACCAGGAAAATTTATATACTGGAAGTTATTTATGGTCTTGATCAGCCAGCTCAGATAAATACTTAAACTTTTCCTCATAGTTAGAATAAGAAATGTGAAGACTTCTGTCACATATATATTTAAGTGAGAACATGTCAGCATCCAATAAAAAATTTTATGTACCATAAATCACTTACAAAATGCTTATTTTTGTGTCATTCACACAATTACTTTTAAAATGGAGATGCAGGAAAATGCTGATCTGCATCACTCATAGGAATTTATTTCTAGAATTAGGAGAGACAAAAATAAGCTACAAAATATAATGAATAATGGTCCTATTTATTTTTTTATTATCCATAATTAGATACATTGAATGAGCAAATAATGAGTTGCTATCCCCATTTCCCCAATTTCCCTCTTCCCTGTCCCCAATCTGTTGGATATCCTCCTTCGTGGGCAGTCTGGATCAGTCCATAGGTTATGGATAGCCTAGGAGTCAATCCGGTTCCCCCACCCTTTGTATGTTGTTACTGAGTGGAGTGATGTCTCTGGATATTCTCCCCCACCATGGCTCTTACAATCTTTCTGCCCCCTCTTCCGCTCAGTTCCCTGAGTCATGATGGGTGAGTATTAAGACTGCTTTATTGTTGAGGTCTTAGGGGGTCTTCGTACTTCTGCTTTAGGTTGTGTTGAAAATGTTGGTGTCTGACTGGCTGTGGTTATGGGTCTCTTGCTTATCCCACCACTCTCTGCAGGGTTCTATATGGATCCTTCATGGACTATCTAATGTGGCTCCTCTCTTGCCCAGATGTCAGCTATCAGCCTGCGGTTTGTTGGTAGGGTTGGAGGAGCCATAGTTTTCTTATTGCCTTCTGAAAAATACAAACAGGAGAGATGGCTCAGCAGTTAAGGCACTTGCCTCCAGTGCCTAAGCCCCCGGGTTCAATTCCCCAGTACCCACATAGCCAGACCCACAAGTTAGTGGCCCTGGTGTGCGCTTGCTTTCTCTCTCTTTCTCTCTGTATCTCTGCTTGAAAATGAATAAAATATATAAAAAAAGAAAAATACAAACAGAATCTCCATCAGAGAGTGAGATCAGTATAGGTTAACTTAGATACACATTTCTGAAATGGCTAGATACTATTGTGAGTAGCCTCTTTGTAAATCACTTCTAGAGTGCATTTCTCTTTGGGGGCCCAAGATTCTGGTTCCCGGTGCATTTTGCCCTGAATCCCCAGTTCCAGTTAAGGTTTCCCCGTCACTGAGTGGATTAGTTGGCCGAATTAAAAGCTATTGATTGCCTCCCCCAGGCTTTGGCTCCTCCATTGCACAAGTGCTCATTTCTACAGACAACTCAAAAAAATTAATAGCGAAAACTCAAACTACCCCCTCACAAAATGGGGCACTGATCTCAACAGAGATTTCACAGAGGAGGAAACACAAATGGCCTTTACTCACTTGAGAAAGTGCTCAGCATAATTAAGCATCAGGGAAATGCAAATCAAAACCACAATGCGATACCACCTTACTCCAGTCAAAATGGCAATCATAAAGAAACCCAACAACAATAGGATGGTGGTGGGGGGGAAGGAACCCTCATTCACTGCTCGTGGGACTGCAAGCTTGTTCAACTGCTCTGGAAAGCACTGTGGAGACTCCTAAACAGAATGGACATAGAGCTACCAATGGACCCAGCTATCCCTCTACTAGGCATCTGCCCGCAAGATGTCACATCTCAGCATAGAGTCATTTGTGCAACTATGTTTATAGCAGCTCAATTCATAATAGCCAAGAATCGGAATCAATCCAAATGCCCATCCATGGAGGAATGGATAACAAAGCTATGGTATATTTAAATGATCCTATTTATAATATCAACATAAAAAGATGAAGATCCAGGAATAAATGTAACAAAATGTTTAAGATATACCTCCAAAGCACTATTAACTGATGAAAAAAATGAAATAAATAACTCTCTGTTCTTGGATAGTATTTTTAATATTATCAGATATATCTTTACTCTATATTAATAAATAAAAAGTAATGCCAAATGAAATGCTAAAGGTTTCTCAAGTGTATAAATAAAAGTCAATCTTCCAGAGTATATGGGAAGATACAGAAATCCAGTGATGCTTATGTCTTCACATGCTAAAATGTACAGCTTCAGATCAATTAGAGTTGCACTGTACTGAGCCATCGTGCATGGAAGAAGAGATACAGAAACACACTTTGTCTCAGAGGCACAATGTCATTTAGTTAATGAGTCATGGATTATAGGCACGTGGCCTGCCATCTGGAAGATATATTTTTAAAAGTTCTACCCCTGATTTATTCCTTATAACACAATAAATTCCAGCTGGATCAAAGATGTCAATGTGAAAAAATAAAATCCTAAAAGTCAAGAAGAAAATCATTAAAGATTTTTCTTTTTCTACAATGCTGGAGACTTTGGAAGTATGACCCAAAATACAGGTGCCATTAAAAAAAACAACGCCTCTGACTACTAAAATATTTTAGATTTTTGTATATAAATAACACTACAAGCAAAATTAAAATACATTTTAGCTATTATCATTTTCTCATTTTTATATTATTACTGATATTGCTTATATTTTAATATTATATAATGAATGCTTTTAGATTTCAATGAGCCAAATCTATCCTTATTTTTCTACATATTTTTGACATTGTGCATCCTGTTAGATCTTGACCCTAAGTCAAAAAGACAGTCTCTTTTTTATTAAAAATAATTTTTTATATTTCTGGAAACTTAGGAAGCATGACACAGATTGAGATGACATTTAAAACAATAATACATGGGCCATATAGGCCATTAAAATATCTTCATTTGGGCCCTTGGAGAGATAGTCAATAAAGTGCTTGCCTTCCAAGTAAGAGGACCAGATGTCAGATCCTAGCACCCATGTCAAGAGCCAGGTATGGTGGCTCATACCTGTGATCCCAGCACTGCGGAGCGCTGTGGAGTGCTGCGGAGGCTGACAGGAGGATTCCTGGGCTTTCTGACCATCTAGTCTAGCCAAATAGATGACTTTCAAGTTCAGTGAGAAACCTTGTCTCAAAAAATAAGGTGGACCATGGCTTTCATGCAGGGCCCAAATGAAACCTATGAGAAACCGATGAGACAAACAGAAGACCAATCACCACAGCAAGTTTGATAACCATTGACAGGTCAATGGAGACAGACACTGATACCCAACACAACCCAGGGCAAAGATCCAGAGATACTTAAGATCTCAACAACAAAGCTGACTGAAAACTCACCCACTATGACTCAGGGAACTGAGAAGAAGACAGGGCAGATAGAATGTAAGAGCCATGGTGGGGGAGAATATCCAGAGATACTGCCCCCCTCAGCAACAATACACAAGGGGGGAGAAAAAAAGAAAAAGAAAACCTGGCTACCTCTGGTGCAGTTCATAACCCCCTAACCTATGGACAGATCCAGTATGCGCACAGAGGAAGGACCCCAGTGGGCAGGGGACAGAGAGGAGGGAAACGGGGACACATTCACAAGATTTGCTCAAACAATGTATACAGTTATTCATACTAAAGAGGTTTAAAAAATAAAGTGGAGAGCTACTGAGGAAGATACCCAGTGACTACGTTTGGCTTATATACACACACATACACACACTCCCAACTGAACATACATAGATTCCCACACTCATATGGACAGGCATATACTCATGTACACACACCACACTCACACTCACACAAACACATAAACTAAATAATGTCTGTTTGAAAAACCTACATCTAATTTTTTTTAAAAAATTTTATTAAGTAGAAACTCTGTATGAACAAGTCATGTGTTGGTACCACATTTCCCTCCTCAGTGTGAGTCCTGGGATGCTCCAAGGGATTGAGGGCTATGAGTTGTGTGAGCAGCAGTCAGTCATCGGAGAAGAAAATGCCTCTGGATAGTCTCCCCACCATGGCTCTTACCATCTGTCTGCCCCCCACTTCTGCAAAGTTCCCTGAGCCATGGTGGGTAAGTTTTAAGTCTGATTTAGTGTTGAGCTCTTAGCAGCTTCTGGATTTCTGCTTTGGACTATTTTGAGTATCCTCCGTGTCTGTCTCCATCACCCTGGTGCAGGTTGTCAGCCTTGCTGTGGAAGCAGCACTCTTGCTCATCTCACCACTTGCTCTGTAAAAACCTACATTTTTAAACAAAAGAATGAATATTATTTATATAAGGAGTATTCAGTAATCAACAAGGGAAAAACCAAGAGCCTAATTTAAAAATGCATGAAGGGCATAAACAAGTAGTCCGGGGAAAAGAAATAAAAGTCATTTTGAAACATATTAAAAGATATCATAAATTCTCTTAGGAAGAAAAATATGATTTAAGGGACAACAAAATTCCATTTTCTACTTATAGTGCTTAACAAAGATTAAAAAGCATATTTTCAAACAGGGTGAGAAGATAGACGTCCTCATGTTTTGGGTACACATACAGATTGCAGGTCCACTGAGTAGTATCTACCAGAACGTTAATGTTTACAGTTTGGGACCAAATTCTTCCCTTCTCAGTATTGATTAGCACAATGTTACTGGCGGGTATACAAAGGTGTATCCCCAGAATACAGCATCTCCACCCCCATCTCCACCTCTTATCCATCTCCAGGGACCATGAACCCTATTTATACCTGTCGCCTCACAGATATTGCACTATCATTGGTTACTATCAGCCTTTGTATGAACAAACATCATAGACTGGGTGCAGTGACAGGAAACTACACGCGGTCTCTGCCTTGTGAACCGGAGGCTGTGATCATAAAAGCCTTTTGCCACTGATGCATGGCTGAAGACATTCAGACCTCTCACTGTTCATTTCCCAAGACTAAGATAAAAACCTCCAAATGCTTTATCCTTTACAAGCATAAGAGTTACCTTTTATGTGTATGCATGTGGGGTGTGTGTGTGTGTGTGTGTGTGTCTGTGTGTGTGTGTGTGTGTCTGTGTGTATGCATCAGAGCACAACCTCAGGGGTCATCTTCATGTGTGCCTGTCTACCTCTTTTTGAGACAAGGTCTCTCACTGAATCTGGAGCTCATCAATTAGACTAAACTTGATTGCCAGTGAGCCCCAGAGATCCACTATGTCTGTCTCCACAATGCTGGGATTACAGCATATGTCACCACGCTTGGTTGGCCTTTACATTGGTCCTGGGGATCTAATTCAAGTCCTCATGCAGTCATCGACTGTCATTATAACATGAAGTAAGGAGAGGGAGCTACTATGACATTTAACACTCTGTGTACACGAAACATTTACACATATAATTTGACTGCGTAAAACATAAAACGTTGTGCATTGCCCACTAAATAATGTAACTCATTATGGACAATATATATATATATATATATATATATATATATATATAAAGTAGCACAAACAAAACTGAAAGGCTAAAGATGATCCCGTGATTGGGACACATGGGCCATGGATGGACGGTCACTGTTAAAAATCTGTGACAAAGGGGTTGGGAATTGGTTCAGTGGGTAAGGTGCTTGCTGAACAAGCATGAGCCCAGGAGTTCATATCCCCAGCAGCCATGTAGATGCTGGGCAGGTGTGACCACTTGTCATCCCAGCACGTGGAGAGTAGAGACAGCAGATCCCAGAACTAGCCCAACTGGTCAGCTCTGGGTTCAAGTGAGAGGTCCAGTCTCAGTAAAAAATATGGGAAGCAATGGAGGAAGACACCCAGCATCAACCTTTGCTTTCACACACGTGTGTGCCCATACACATGCAAATATTCATACACACCCATGCACACCGCAGGCATATACACATGTGACAAAGTAATAGGAAGACAGACAACCCAGCAGATACATGAGCAACAGACATGAACAGAAATTTGTCAGAATGATCACATTTGACAAGGAGACATCATTTTCATTCACTGAAGTAACAGAATGCTGTCATTGTTCAACATTGTGAGGCAGGTATGTGGCTGAGAAGACAGTATGTCTGTCCACAGTGGTAGCATAAACATTGACACTTCCTTTCTGATACCTACCAGTGGACAGGTGAATCAAAAGCTGAAACCTGTTCTGGCTATTTGACTCTGTAATCCCATTGTCTGGATTTTTATCTCAAGGCAATAATCTGAGGTATAACTAGAGTTTTGTAGGGGGGTTTTGTTGTAGCATTATTTAGAATCATGAAGAGTTGCAAACTATTGGTTTTAAAATTAGATGGTTAAACTTACTAACAAAATTATACAATGGAACAGCATTCCACCTTGAAAATCCATCTTTTTCTAGAGTAAAGCTGTGGGGAAAAAAACACTGGGACAAAAGAAAGTATGAAGGCTCAGAATAACCTAGATGGCTAGAAATGTCCCTGTGAGCAGGAAGGAGGAAAAGAGACAGAATCTGAATGCTATTTGTATGTGAAGGAATAAGGAGTTATTTTTATTTCCCCTCTGCTTTCTTCCCTGCATTTTCCAGCATCACCTGTGAACAGACATTACTTGATAAATATTACAAGATCATTCCAAATGATAAAGAAAAGATCAAAATACCACCAAACTCAAGCTTCATTCCATCTAAATATTTACACGCAGAAATGTTTGAAATAACTTTTTGCCCAAATTCTTTAAAGATTCCCAATGTCTTTCTGAATACAGCTGTCCCGTGTTTCAAAATCCCTCCTTGTTCACAGGCACACCTCCAGTGCCTCACTGGAAACATGGGGCTGCTTCTCAAAACTTACTCTAAAATGTTCTTGGCATCCTCTCCAAGTATTTATTTGAAAATGCTTTCAGGCTGCTCTCTATCACCTGGGGTTCTTTGAGGTTTAGGTCCCTAAATCCAGGAAAGCAGAGGTGTTTATTAAGTCTGTTTTCTCTTCTCCCATTCTCCATTTTATGTTTTCAGACTTTGCATTTTAACACCAAATAAAATCATCCTTCACAGAACAATCAAAACATGATTGTCGCTGGCAAAAATGTATTAGATTAACAGTATGGCTTGAATTATAACAGGGATAAAATATGGAATCGTGCATATCACACACCTGGAAATTGCAGCTGAAACACAACGTTTTATAGATGGAAAAGGGGAATGTCTAAAAGACTTTGAAGTAAGTGTTAAATTTCAAGAGATGATGTAATGTTTGGGATATAAAAAGGATATTTGAGCATCACAAAACCATCTACATATTTTATGGCTATAAAACACATCCTTGGAAATAAAATAAATCCTTGGGCATAATAATGGAAAATTTTATCATTTTGTTAAAACGTTTCTGATTTGGTTAAGGTTTGAAATTCAGATACATGCATATGTTACTTATAGTTGTCTTTTTCAGAGTTGTAGGCATTCAGATCAATATTCCCAATAAAATGTATTCAGCATCAATTTTTCCAAGTTTTATCTGGCATGAACAGTTTTAGTGTTGTGACTAAAGAGAATGACTCTTATTTTTTTTAATTTTATTTATTCATTTTCAAGCAGAGAGAGAGAAAAAGAGAGAGGGAGAGAGTATCAGCCACCACCTTGTGGGTCTGACATATGTGGGTCCTGGGGAATTGAACCTTAGGCACCAGAGGCAAGTGCCTTAACTGCTGAGCCATCTCTCCAGCCCGAGAATGACTCTTATTATCTGTAAGTTTTCAATATGCAAGACCATAGAGTGGTTTGTATTCAAAAATGTTTATTACACACCCAATATATTTGAGGCAATATGCTTTTATGATGATTCTGTTATGTCTTCAAAATGTCTCAAAATGATATAGAATAATGACAAAATTTCCTTCTGGAAAATTTTTTTTTATTTGAAAGAGGAGAGAGAGAGAGAGAAAATGGGCACGCCAGGACCTCTTTGCCACTGCAAACCAACTCTCAATTCACGTGCCACCTTGTACATCTGGCTTTATGTGGGTATTGGGGAGCCAAACCCTGGCTGTCAGACTTTGTAAACAAGCACCTTTAACCACTGGGCCATCTCTCTAGCCCCAATCTACATTTTCAAATCAAATAACATCTTTACTGTATGCTAAAAAAGGAAGAAATGAACAAATGTTCTTATCAACTGTAGGGATTAATATAGAATCACTAAGAATAAATGTGCATATTCAAATCAAAAATAAAAACATTATCAGAAAGGGTGATGGTTGTGGTGTGAAAAAGTCACAGTTTCATGCAGCAGATAGAAACTTATGTCTCTAAATTTAATATTCATAATTAATTCAAGATTATAGGTGGCAAAGATCTTGCATAGCAATTATGGAGGTAAGAAGAAAATCCTTTACCTGAATGATAGATTGAAAATACTTTAATTAATCTACAGAAGACAGTATAATTATAGAATTCTTGGATATAAGGAGTCTCCTATTCTTGGATTTTTCTTGGATAATTTTATGCATCTGCTCTGGCCCCTATGCCTGTGTGCTGTCATTTTCACTCAGTTTCACAAGAAAATCCAGAGGTCTTCTGCCTTCTAGACCATTGGGGAAGGGCCCAGTTATATTCAATTCATACTTCTGGAAAGTTCCTGGACCAGACCTCATGCTGCAGCTCTTCAGCTTTGGGACAGGTGAGGGGACCTTTGTAAGAGAACAGAGTGATGACTTCCTGTCTTGAGATGGAGCTTAGGGCAGAAGATGCCAGTGCTGAGGGGCTGGAAGGAGGAATAGGAGGTGTTCTTATGGGAGAAGTCTGAATCAGGGGGTTCACCTGCTGGCAGTGAGCTGGTGTCTATATGAGACCAGTTCTTACCCATGACCTGAAGCCCTCAGATCATGCATCTTCTCATTTCCCTCACTTGGTAACCCCTAAAGCCTCAGCTAGGTTAGTCACAGCTTCTGAATTATCTCCCCATACCTGATATAGAAATGACTGAAATTCCATGAGCCTGGCCTGTGGATTCATTCCATCAATGTACAAATTATTGACATGGATCTGATTAAATGTAGAAAGACAGCAATAGGTGGGTCTCATTGTACGTTTGTGACAGCCTCCAAACCTAGCTGCGTTATTGTTTGGTTTCCCCCTTCCTGCCCTTCGGCCTCCAGAAGATCTGAGAGTAACATGTAGCCATGAAGTCCAGGTCCTCAGGAGCTGCTGCTCACACGCATGTAGCTCTCACAGTGCTACAGGACTTCCCTGCATTCTTCTTGGCAGCTCTCCAATAGCCTGCTTTGAGCCATTCCCTCTCACCTGCCCCAGCCCCACCTGCTGAGAGCACAGGGTGAGGACATCAGTCAGGGCTGGGCACTCACCAGCTGCAGGATCTTGGGACAGTTTCCTAAGTGCATCAGGGATATGACATCCCATAAGGTGCACAGAACTTAACCTTTGAGCTCCAAGCGCCTGCCTAAAAAGATAACGTGTCTTCAAAGATGCTAACCCTGTGACTGTCGTGGGTGACCGAGGAAGCCCTGCATGACTGAACGACCTCCCTCATTATGCACTGGGGACTCGAAGCCCCAGCACACACTCCTTCAAGGACCTCATCTTACTTGCCACACAGCTCTGTTTCCATCCAGCCTTGCTCTCCAAGATGAACCTCCAAACCTGCGGTTTGGATGCCATTACCAACATCTCGATTCCTCCTCATCCCACACTCTCTGGGACCTTCCCTGACTTTCTGCTCTGGAGCAGACCTCTGGAAAGGCCAGCTCCCTTGCATGATTCTGTACCGCCTGCTACTACGTGTGTCACTGTGTCTCCATTTCTTGTGTCACTGTTCATGTTCCATTCCAGGCAGTTTTCTCTTTGTTTTTGTAATGACTCACTCTGAGGCCTCACAGCGGATGTTGAGTGGGACAAAGCGTTGCTATGTGTCACACATTCTAAGAAGAACCAACAACAGCTGAAGCTAATGCCTCCCCATAGGAGTGATACAGCATAGTGGTGAAAACCATAGACGTGTGTATGTGTGTGTGTGTGTGTGTGTGTGTGTGTGTGTGTGTGTGTGTGTGTTTGTGTGTGTGTGTGTTGGGGGAGGGGGAAACAGACTGCTTCAGTTTGAATCCTGTTTTTGTATGCCTTTAATTGAATTTCGCTTTATTTTGTTTGGTTCTTTGTTTTTTTGAGTCAGGCATTCACTTAGCTCAGGCTGACCTGGGACTCACTCTCTAGCCCAGGATGCCCTTAAACTTTGATGATCCTCCTTCCTCAGCCTCCTGGGCGCTGGGATGAAAGGTGTGAGCTACCACAACCAACTTCAATATTTACCCTTTCAATGCCGCTGGCTTCTTATCTGTAAAAGGAAGGTAATCATACCTCATACACAATGCAATTAAATCAAATAAATCCATTATTATGAACAATGATAGTATTGTGATAATGTCCCAAATCCTTCTGCTGGTCCCCAGTCCAGCAGGAGGGAGGGGAGATATGAAGGAATAAAGCACTTTCCTACCTTACTTTGTGTCTTTTCAGCAGGGGTCTAACCTGTGAAGTAGGGCCATGGTGGGGAATCAAGTAGGGGAATGAGATTTAAGGCACATTTGAGGTAGAAATGCTTGTAAGGTTAATGGGTTTTCAGAAAATGTCTTTGGGATTTTATCCAAGATGAACTTAAGTGTGGTTTAAGAGAATTCATTACAATTTCTGAGAAACAAAAAAACAAGTTGGCATTTTTGTATTCCACCTACTCGACTTCGTGATAGTGGTGCTGATGGTGATGACAGCTGAGTTTGGTCAGGTTAGGTTTCCTTGCATACTCAAGCTGACAACAGTGTTTATTCCTCATGCATGTGAAGATGGCTGAAATCAAAACTACACACAAGTACAGCTTCTGGCAATGATGTGGAGAAACTAGAACACACATACATTACTGGTGGGAATGTGAAATGGTGCAGCCAATTTGAAAAATAGTTTGGCAGAATGGTAAACATTGAGTTACCAAATGACCTGACAATCCTACTTCTAGGTATCTTTCCAAGAGAGACAAACCCTTATGTCCACACAATGTTATCCAGAAATGTTCTTAGCACCATTAAATGCAATAGCCAAAAAGTAGATGCAACACAAATGCCCTTCAGTGAATGAAGAAAATGTGTTAAATTCACACAGTAGGATATTATTCAGCCATGGAAAGAATGAGGCATTGATATATGTTATAACAAACTTCTTTTTTTTTTACTTCTTTTTTTAAATTTATTTTTATTTTTACTTTTTTCTTTATTGTTCATAACGAGTTACATTGTTTAGTGGGCCAACCATGAGTTGTTATCCCCAATTCCCCGTTGCCCCCCTTCCCCATCCTCAGTCAGCTGGATATCCTCCTCTGTGGGCCGTCTGGATCAGTCTTTGTGGTAGGGGACCATGGATAGCCCAGTCTTCATCCGGGTTCTCATGACCCAAGGGTGTTGTTACTGAGGGTTGCCCAGTGTCTGATATTCTCCCCCACCATGGCTCTCACAATCTTTCCACCCCCCTCTTCCGCTCAGTTCCCTGAGTTGTGGTGGGTGAGTATTGAGGCTGCTATGGTGTTGTGAGCTTAGGGGTTTTTGTGTCGAGATTCCTTGGTTTCTGTCACACTGGCTTATCTTCAGCCAAAGAGTAACTTGGGATCATAGTACTGGTCTAGTGTGTGTCTTTGGATACATCTCCCACTGACCAGCCTCCAAATTCCCGCACATAAAACTCTGGGAAGAGCTTAATGTGGAATGTGCAGTGTGAGGGGTCTGTAGTCATTTACTGTGTTTTTATAACAAACTTCTTGATGGTGACCAATGTCCCCTAGCAGCTTGGGTAGCATTTTCTAGCACTATGAGCATTAGGTAGGCATCACTTAGTCTTAGCATAATCTCTCTTTGTTCTGTGGTCACAGCCTGTGGTGTCTTCAGCGGTATGGTCTTACCATTTAGCTTGGCAGACACCGAGTGCTTTGGCACTAGCCTGAGTTGTTTTGGGGACTTCATGGGCCTCCCTAACCAATAGCTCTCTGGAGAGTACCCAGTTCTGGCACTGGGATTTACCAGTCCAGAGCCTATGGTTTTCTGGTTTTCTCCACCTCGTACAGGGCACTTCTGCCTAGAAAATTCTACCCTACTTCTCATTATGAGTTGTATCTGAGCGGTGCTTTTGTAAAGAAGCCTGGCAGCCATGCATACACCATTTAAAGAGGAAAAGAACAGAGGCAGGAGGAAGTTTTCAGCTGGGGAGATTGTTCAGTGGATAAAGTGCTTGTTTTAGAAGTATGGAGATGTGCACACTCATCCACAGTCAAGCACACACACACACACACACACACACACACAGGCACACAACCATACACATATACACACATACAAAAATAAAATGAAATAATATTTTTAAACAAAATCAAAACAAAAAGGAAGACCTTTACCAAACATCAAAGGCATTGATGTTGAACTTCTCTGCCTGCCAAACCATGAGAAATTGTGTTCCTTCTAAATTACTCAGCCTCAGGTGTTGTGTTATAGCAGTATAAATGTACTTAGACAGTCTCTCATCCTGGGAACTGAAAGTACTGGATACTTGCTTGAAATTGGATTAGACTTACTGACCCCCAACACAAGTTTGGCCAATCTACTCCAGAACTAGAGTCAGGTACTAGGGATACAGGAAAAACAGCAGGGACATTCAGACATCCATTCTTGTGACAGGTGAGCATTGGTCACAGCCAGGCTAGTTCTCAGGAATCACATCTGTGTCCAGAGCCAGGCAGTGGGTGTGGCACAAGGCCTGGCCTGCTGTGCTCAGCAGCAGGGGGTTGATTATTGGCTTGATATTGTCTGTGATCAAATGCTGCTTGATCTCCTTGCAGCTTCTGCTTGCTTTCTTCAACCTTCCCTGCGAGTGTGTGAGCCAATTAACCACTTAATTTCTTTCCTTACACGTCTCTGTTTGCAACTAAGAATCCTGTTTGGTGCAGTCAGCACAGCAGGAAAGTCCCCAGGATGTCAGACACTGTCAGCATCTATTTATTAAGCAACTACTTTATGCCGCCCATAATCTTATTTACCCTTCCTAATAATTTAGGGAAACAGATCAGAAGGATGCAGGCTGATGGGAATAAATAAAGTGCATTCAAGCCCAAGTCAGTCCAGTGTTCTTTAGTTAGATCTCTGTGGCTCCTTCTCTGTCTCCACTGGGTCACGTCTTGTCCATTAGTTACTGATTATGAGTTTCCAACTTCTCCCTCCCTCTATTACCTTCCTCTTTACATGGTGTATCCATGGCTGCCAGGCTTCTTTCCAAGAGCATTGCTCAGTCCTCTGTACAAAAACCTACAGCCACTTTCTGCTGTCCAGGTGACCAGCCCTCAGGCAGGCACTTGTTGCCAATGTCCAGTGCCTTCTTCTAATGCCTCTTAATCGTTTTACACATGTCCATCACATGCCAAAAGGTTAAGTATTGCTTTCCCTTAGTCTGGTTTAATTTACTACAGACAGTAGGCCCTCAATAGATATCCATAGTCTTGAATCAGACTGAAGACAAAATATTGCATTTACTCCACATATTTCTGTTGTAAACTACAAATTCTATGGCAGTATGATTGGGGAACAATATAATAAGCATTAAGCATCATATGGCAAAATGTATTGGAATGTGAGATTCTTGGCAGGAAATCATTTCAGAGTGGAAAATGTTTGCTAAATATAAACACTCTAAAAACATGTGCACCATTTAGGCTTTATTATTAGATTCCCTGGCATTTTTATTTAGAAGCTGAAGAATTTGTGAGGCTATACAATTCCTGGAATGGAATTTGGGTTTGCTTTCTGAAATCATTCCAGCCAAGCCTCTTTGCACACAAGCATTCTTAGAAAGTCTTTGAGCATCTATTCTTACTCACTTCAACTAGTGGCACAAAATCCAAAAATAAAATCACCATGAGGTTCTGCTTGCTTCCTGTTTCAGATACTCTGGAAAATTTCCAAGGGAAGCTCATGCAGTTTATAAGTTCTCCTTTGCTTCTCCCACTGCCAGCACTAGGGAGTTAAAGCCTAAGCTTGGGTTAAGGTCTGGAATGGTATGAACCAAAGTGAACTGAGGAGCTGACCAGGGAAACACTGAGGACTGGCCCATCCGGGCCAAGGATAGATCTAGAAAGCAAACATAACCATGAAAAGCTAGTGAGGGGACACATGCCACCCATAGTGGATAATGGAACCTGTTGAAGGGCTGAGCAGAGAGCCCTGATTTGCAATTCTCTCCCTCTGTCAGGACTATTGTGGGCCAAATAGATCCTGACTATTTGCAGGAGAGGTTAAAGAGACTGCTGAAACTCACATTCTGCGATGCTCCAACATGTTCCTTTGAATGTTGTATCTGGCCCTAACTTTGAACCCTGAGAATGCTCCTCTCTGTATCTTGTTAAATTCCCCTTGTAAGACCCACACCAATACCTGGATGCCGTTCTTCTGTCTCTTCTCTCCCTGTCCTTTACTTCCCATGTGACTTTCACAAGAGGGCTGCCACTCCATTCTTGCTGTTATGAGCTTTGAGCCTGTTGAATCACTGGTGCTACTGCTTGTTACTACTACACTGACTTTCCATCAGTACCATCCTCCCCACCACTTGTCAACTACAGCCTGTGCCTTTTGGAAGATTTTCAGAGGCCCAGCTATGGACAAGGCCTCAATAGCATGACCAGAAAGAATGGGTCAAAAGACTGAAATGATAATATGCAGGAATTAGGAAAATGTACCAAGGAGACCAGGGCTCTGTTAGCCCATAGGTGCCTTTGTGCTAAAGAGAAAAACACATTCCTTTAGATGGAACAGTTAAAAAAAAAACACCCAATCTGCTCTTCTTCCAGAAAGTGCAGTGGTTGAGTGGTGGCCTTCAGAAGATACAGGCAAGTCCTACCATCCAGTTCCTGTAAATGAGCTCTTGCTTAGTGTTGTAGTCAGCTTCCCATTGCTGGGACAAGCAGATTAGACACAGTTTATGAGAGGAAGGGGTTTATTTTAGTTTATATATCCAAGGGAAGGTCCATCAATAGCAGAAGAAGCTGTCTCCCTTCATAGATCCAAGCAGAGAGAAACCACCAAACAAACACCAAAAGCAAGCACAACACTGTCTTAGACTGAACTGCTTTCCACACCACTTGGCTGTGCGATGGTTAAGCTTTGTTGTCAACTTGACCTGTTTAGTAATCTTGGGTAGGTCTCTGAGGTTGCTTACAGGAAGAATTAACTAAAGGAGGAGGTCCATCCTCCAGAGTGAGCCCTTCCCCCAGAGTGGCCCTCTCAGTAAGGAGGGGTGTCATGGTTTGATCCAGGTGTCCCTCACAAACAAATGAATGTGTTCTGATATATCGATCCTCAGCTGATGGCAATTCGGGAACCTCACTAGAGCTGTGTTGTTGAGGTGGGCTTATGGGGGTTATAAGCCAGCTTCCCCTTGCCAGTATTTGGCACACCTTCCTGCCGCTGTTTGCAGTGCTGTGGCAGAGGTGATGTCCAGCCCTCTGCTCATGCCATCGTTTTCCCTGCCAGGGTGGAGTCTCCCCTCAAGTCCATAAGCCAAATAAACCCATTTCTCCACAAGCCGCTTTTGTTTGGGTTCTTTCTGCGCAGCAACTAGAAAGCTGCCCGCAACAAGGGGGTAACAGGGTATTAGGAAGCTCCAAGAGAAGAAAAGCTCTCTCTCTTCCTTATTCTCACCTGGCTTCTGGTGCTTGAGGGACTTGCACGTGCATCCATCCTGTTTAGCTATCCTTTGTCGTCATTGGAACCAAGTTTCCTCAGCCTTCCAGCCTAGACTGAAGATCAGCAGCTCTCCAGAAAGCCTTCAAGCCTTCCGTGTTGGATGGGGACTGCTGAAGCATCCAGCCATATGGACTGAGAAGCTACTGGTTCCTTGACTCTTGGCCTGCAGACTGCTATTGTGGAACTTCTGGAAGCTAATCCAATAAATCCTCTTTTTACTACAATTAATTCTATCGGTTCTGTTCCTCTAAAAAGGCCTGATTAATATAGGCTTGAATGAAGATCTTCCCCAAAACAGTTACAGCTGGGCTCCAGGATCCACCCCCAGTGCCACCTCCTCCAGATGGATGGCTAGAGACCCAAGTAACAAGTTTAATTTTCATAAAACAACTGACTTTTTGGGGCCATACATTTACACTATCACATTCAAACTACCACAGTTGGGAAAAGGATCTTTGTAGGTGAATTAATGGTCTTGAAATGACATCATCCTAGATTGTCCAGGGAACCCTAAATACAGTGACAGGGAGAGAGAGAGAGAGAGAGAGAGAGAGAGAGAGAGAGAGAGAGAGAGAGAGAGAGAGAGAGAGAGAGAACTGAAAAGACAGAGATGGAAGCTGATAGCTAATTGCTAAGGAGTAGTATGCCTTTGCAGAAGCTATCAGAAACCAAGAGTGAGGTGCAAAACAGATTCCTCCCTGAAACTCTGGAATGAAACAACCTGCTGACATCATAGTTTAGGACTTGTAGCCTCCAGAACTATGTCTTGTTGATTTGAGTTAGTTTTCATTCATGGATTATGGCAGACCTAGAAAACAAATTTTACACCCCAGCACGGAGACCTGTCTTCCTGGGCAGAATGCAGGCTGGTTTTCAGCTTCTTCCTAACCTACATGCCAGTTTTCACAACAATTCACCAAAGCTTTGACTGAGTCCAAGGAACCAGAGCTCACATCCACAGCATGAATTAAAGAGAGTTGGCATATAGTAGCGAAAAATGAATGGTTTCCAGAGGCAGATAGAAGCCTGGGATTCAATCCGACTAAGCATTATTTTCCCTCACCCTTACTTCCACAAACTTTCACAGCCAGCACCTTGTCCACTGAACCTGCTCCACACAGGTATTATTTTTTTAAAAAAACTTAATGAAATATTCATATAGTCCCCTTATCCTAATCCCCCCACCTATAGAGCCCTCTCTCCTTTCTAATTGTTCTCTTTTCCCCTGCATCTATCATCCATGACATTTTGGTGGACCCAATGTTATGCAGCTCTGTGTAGGTAACTACAGCTATTATGAGGTCATGAATGCAGTGACTACTTTGTGTCTGGAAGATGGTGTTCCCAAGCACTCCTCCCCTTCCTTTGGCTCTTTTATTCTTCCCACCTTCTCTTCTGCTATAGTTCCCAAGCCATTGGGCGGCCTGATAGAAATGTCTCATTTCATGCTGAACACTCAACTGTCACTTCTCAGCACTTTGATGAGTTTTAAGTCTTTCTGGCAGTCACTCTCAACTGAAAAGAGAAACTTCCCCAACCAAAAGTAAGAGCAGCACTAGTCTACGGGCACAAACACAAGTGTTCAGAAGGCAATTTGATGCATGTGATACATTCCTGTATCCAACCAACACTAGTATCTTCTCCCCCTAGGTTTTATGACTTTCCCAGCTGCAGGATTTTGACTAGATTTTCATTATCAAGCATGAATTCCCTCCCATGAAGCAGACCTCAAATCCACTCTGAGAGCTGTTGGTTACCCCCACAATAGACATGCCACTATTGCACTGGAGGGCACATCTTGCCTAGCTGGCCAGTTGTATAGCTTGAAGGGTCCACTGCTGGGTCATGATGACTTTCCTCCCCAGCAGACTGCATAGCTCTTTCCAGCACTAGTCATATTTTCACAGCAAGTCCTCAGGGAGGAGGCTTCTACTTGAGCTCTAGCTTGATTTCTCAGTGTTCTGTGACTAAAGTATATGGTGTCTTCAGCAATAGTGTCTTGTCATCTAGTTCTAGTGGGGAACCAAGAGCCAATAACCAATAACTTTCTCAATTGAATGATTGATTGGGGAGGGAATTGTATTTATTCATCAGGATGGTAGGAATTATTATTCCTTCAATTTTTCTGGATAGTTCTCATAGTTGGATGAAAATGCACAGTGCTTGGTGTCCCATCTGTTCTCGATCTATGTGTATTTCTTTTTCTTGTCACCTTGGGTAACTGGTATAAGCATTGCAGGAGCAAGAAAGCTATTTGGGCCTGTGCTGAAAGTTTGCTTCAGCTCAGGAATGTTTGTAGCCTCTTGAAATAGCAGCAGATGGTATCTGTCCTTGGCAACTTGGGCCTTACAGGAGAATGAAATAGACACAGGCCTCTGGAAAAGAAAGACAAAAGGCAGAGCAAGAACTACAGCTTATAATGGCTGCTTCCCTAACATGGCCACAGTTGACAATCTACTCTTCATACTTACTTTCTATGTAGCACAGAGAGCATGAAAAGCTGGCTCGAGACAACTTTCATGTTGAACACAAGTATTGTAACAGTCATGTTGATCTCAGTAGGGATCCAAGTGGGGAAAGGGTCCTTTATTCCAGCATGCCCATATTTGGATATTGTTGTCTTTGCCATAGAAGAAGGAATGAATTTATTTTCATTTTTAGCAGGGTAGTTTGGGGAGAGAAACTGCTTGCTGTGCAAGTATGAGGGCCTGACTTCAATCTCTAGAACCCATTTAAAATGCCAAACATGACGGTGCATGCTTGTAACCCCAGTGCCTGGAAAGTGGAGACAGGAGAGTCCTTGAAGCTTGCTGAACAGCCATTATTTGGTAGCCTATTTGGTGAGCTATTTGGTAGCCTGTTTGGTGAGCTCCAGACCTAGGAGACACCCTTTCACAAGAAAGGTGGACAGTACACTGTCCTTTTTATACTTAGCTATACTAAGGAGTAACTCCTAAGGCTATCCTCTGGCCTTATCATGCATGTGCACACTCACACACTCATAAACATATGTGTGTCCACACAACATGTGAACACACATACATACGCATGCGCACACACACAAAGGAAAGCTGAAAACTTGGCTTGAAAAAAGAATGAATCTGCTTTGGTGTGTTATGCATTTGATGGATGACGTGAAATCTATGTTTTTCAAACCTACTCCAGTGTGACATTGAAGGTCCATGGTTTGTGTCTGAATTAGAAGATGACAAATACCCCAAGGTTGTTCCTGAGTGCCCTGGTTATAGAGATACGGGAACAAAGCTGTGGACCCACACATTATCAGAGAGAGGAGTAGCCATGTCTTATACCCTCCTGAAGCTTCCTTTTGAAAGCAATGTTCAGCCTAGGGTGGAGACCAGGGTGGCCGAGGAGACAGCTAATCATGCATTAGCATTTCTTTTCAGAGGGTTCTGAGCACATTTCTGTTGGGTTCATCAGGGTTCCTAGTGAGAGCACATTAGACTCTCCAGCAACTGGGGGCTTTATAGACTTCAGAGGAGACAACAGAATGCAGTTATTGATGACTATTTACTCTCAGTGAATGGTGGCTCACTGAGTTCTTCCTGAAGCATGTGCCCGTCCTTTGTGCCTGCTTAGAAGTGTACACATGTGTGTAAGCAACAGACATACAAAGGAAGCTGTAAAGCACCGAGTTCAGCCATTGAAAGGGCCATGTGTTGGCTTTGGGAGTGTGAACTTGATCACCCAATGAAGCAGAGATAATATGAGTCTTTCATATCTTTATGCCCCATGTCAGTATTAGCAGAACCTTTGAGACAGCAGCTCATTGCTTAAAGGGTAGTTAAATAAAGATGCTGAAGGACTTGGTAAAACATTATCCATATGTTATTGTGGAATTGGTGATAATATCTACTGACAAAGGAGAAGATTAATTTCAGAGCCTTTAGCTAAACGGCACACTGTTACCCAGATCACGTCTCAACACACTTCTTTGCAGGGAGGCTGTTTTATCTCTATCCAGGGTGGTGAGGATCGACTTATGGAATGAATTTTCCTGGTCTCCAGAAGCTTGTCAACGGTCCAGTGACATGTTATTTCAAATAATTCAACTAGTCAGGTCCATCTGGAAACAGTTGTTTGGATGCCTCCTGTCTGTCTTTCATGTGACCCCCTTCTTTTAAAGGCTGCAGAAAGACCAAGTGTCCCAAAGCAGTATTGAATGTCCTGCTAACATCCAAACACATCAGCGGCTTCTTCTTTGGAAGCATAGGTATTAGCAGGAGCCACAGAGGCCTGGAGTTGTGGAATGTTGGGCTCAGAAGGGTCTATGCCCCCCCCTTACCCACCTCTCAGTTGGGGGGGACAACCCTGTGGTTTCCAGTGTAGGTGGTCTCCAGCCATGGTCTCTGCACACTCCAAGGAAAGGAAACTTTTGCTTCCCAAGGCAGCCTGTTTCCAAAGACAG
Source organism: Zapus hudsonius (assembly GCA_004024765.1). NCBI lineage: Eukaryota > Metazoa > Chordata > Mammalia > Rodentia > Dipodidae > Zapus > Zapus hudsonius. The sequence goes on along the minus strand of PVHP010002048.1, from coordinate 21,320 downwards.
TTTCTCTGTGGAACTCAAATACACTTATGTAACATTTGGTCCGGGTTCTGCTTGCTAAAGCAAAAAAAAGAATAAATCTCTTTCTGCGGGATGGGCTGACAGTCTAGACAAGTGGATAGCGATATTGGGGTTGACTCGGCTCCATCACTTAAGTAACTGGGCAATTTAGAATCCCTTCTCAATCTCTAAGACGAAGGTCAGAGTCTCTGTCACTGGCTCATTGTGTGATTTGGACCAAATGATATATGTTAGTCATCCATCATGGCACGTGGTAGGCATTTATTGAATGGTCGTCTCCTCACTCTCCTTGGGAGTTCTTCAAATACTTAAGAGGAAGCAAGTCTGTTTCTTTGGTGTTCTCTTTTCCTGGGCCACTATACTGTGGATCAAAGGAACGAAGCTGAAATTGAGGCCTGAGAAACATCGAAGGCAGTGCATTCTAAAGTGTGGGCATCAACAGATGGTGAGAAATATGACTATTTTTAGCTAGCACATGGATGATCACTTGGCAATTAAATGTGTCCATGGGAAGAATGTATCTCATTGCTGTCCTCTCTCACAGCAGGTGGTACTATGTTTCTGTGTGGGGCAGTGATATAAAGTCTGCTTTGCAAACTAAGCTTCAGAATAAAGGTGGATCAAGCCCAAAGTAAAGGTGCTTTTATTATTAACCTTGTTTAAAAATCAAATGAGCTTCCAAGCAAATCAAATTCTATTTCAGCAGCTCATTAGCATGCTGAATTGAAAAAAACTACCTGCTGCTGGATGACACTCTGGCAAGGGCAAAGGAGACAGTCAAAAACAAAAATCAGTGGTGGTCAGGGGCTTGGGGAAATACTGGGATGAATAGGAGGAAGGCAGACAGTTTTTAAGGCAGTGAAACTGCCTTAGGAGCCTATAATGCTGGACATTTTTACCTGTTCCGGCTTTTCACAACCATAGGATGCACAGCACAGCTGATCCAGATGCAGCTCTGGGCTTAGTTCAGAATGTCTTGATATTGACAGGTCAATTGAAGCAAAATGCTAGGAATGAGTGACCCTAGAGAGGGGTATGGAAACTGTGTTTTTCTGCATGCCTAAAACTTTTTAAAAGGTCTACTCATTAAAAAAAAATCTCTTTAGCTAGGCAAATTGCCAGTCAGATTATATTTTGTTCCCATTTTTCCATTTGTCTGGAGGATCCCTGGGGTTCACTGGCTAGCTAGTCTAGCCCAATCACTAAGCTCGTTCAGCAGGTTCACTGCTAGACTCTGTCTCATAAAACAAAGTGGAGGAGAGTTAAGGAAATAAGTGACATTGACCTCTGGCCTATACACACATATGTGAATGTGCAACTGTGCACGCATGTGCTCATATCTGCAGTCACACATACACTAATGCATGCACACCTCACACACATACACATGAAAAAAGAGAAAAAAACAGTCATTCTATAAAATGTACCCGATTACTACCAAATGGCAATGTTGGAGATGCTCAGGACCATGGTCTTAAAAGACAGTTTTCCTTGTTCGCTTGAATTTATAGCTGCAGTTCATTATTAAATCTTGCTGTCCTTCCTTTTCCTCTCTTGGCTCTCTCTGGGATTTCAGTTCTTTTGAATTTATGCAGCAACTAGTAAAGACCGGAACTCTCAGCACTCCAAGCCTGGGCTTCTCTGACAGACTCATGGGTGGTCTGATCATCTCTAATTTCTCTCATTTCAAGATCGGCCTCCAGGATTTGTTAAAATTATATTCGGAAATCAATTTCATTTCATTCCGTCTTTGCTTGAGAATTTACAGACCTCTATTTCCAATCGTCAAGGGCAGAGTGGGATGATCAAAGGTCTGAATATTCTTTGTGCTCCAATCAGGACAGGGATTTGGATGAAGATCAGCTGCTGGCTGATCCAGCAAAGATAATTAAGGATGATAATTATGGCCACTTGCTGAGCAGTAGAAGCAGATCTGTGGTATGCCCAGACTGAGGCTCGTGTTCCCCAACTGCTAGAGTTTGTCCCCAGAATTCATGTGTTGGAACTTAATCCTCAAAGTCACATGTTAATGGCATGTGGAGGTCAAACATTCAGAAGGTAATTAGGATTCCATGTGGACTTGAGGGTGGTCCCCGATTTCATCAACAGCTTCATAAGAAGGCTAAGACAGACCCCAGCTAGCATGCTTGTTCTGTGTCTTCCTGTGATGCCCTCTGTCCTGTTAGGCTGTAGCAAGAAAGTCCCTCACAGTGCTGGCACTATGCTGTTAGACCTCCCAGCCTTCAAAGCGATGAACTAACTGAACCTCTTTTCTGCATAAGTCTGTACTATTACGTGATGGCAGGTGACTCCCTCTCTAGGACTTTCCTCGCTTGAAGACAGCCGTATCTCAGCCACACATGTCCCATCTCTTATCTTTTTTTTTAATATTTATTATCCATAATGAGTTACATTATTTAGTGGGCAAACCATGCATTGTTATCCCGAATTCCCCACTTCCCCCCCTCCCCATCTCTGATCAGTTAGTTGTCAGGATCCATCTCTTATCTTTGAAGATGATATTTCAAACTGAGCGTCTGAGTGCTGGAGCTCCTGCAGGATGGGCAGATTGGCTGTCTTGTACTGCATCAGAGTTCAGCTCCTCCCTCACTTCCTCCCAGGACTGGCTTCCCAGTGCAGCCCAATAGTTCTCCTCCATATTAATCTCTTCCTTGTCATTTGCTTCATGGAGAAGTCCTCAAAGGCTACCATTGAAGGTCAATTAGACCCTAAATTATCTTTTTTTTGTATGTGTGTGGTGTGCATTCATGTATATATGCATGTTCATACATATGTGGGTGTGTACATGTGTGTGCATGTGTGTGCATGTGTGTGCATGTGTGTGCATGTGTGTATGCATGGAGGCCAGAAGTCAGCATCAGATATCTTCTTCAGTTACTTTCCACCTTATTTTATGAGACAGAGCCTCACACTGAACCTACAGTTGACCAATTTAGGTAGATTAGCTCTCCAGCAAGCCCTAGAAATCCCCATCTTTACCTGCCAAGTACTGGGATTCCGTACAGGCTAACACTGTATTTGATGCCTCCTGTCTGTCCGCCATGTGACTCCCACCGTACCCAGCTTTTTCATGGTCCTAGGGATTCAAACTCAGGTCTCCATTCTTCTATGGCAAGCACTTTACCCACGGAGGCATCTCCCAAGCTCCAAGTCATTTTTCTCTGTCATTCAGACCATTTTCCCTGGCTTACACCATTTTTCAATGATAACAATAAATTTCACTATCAGCTTTTGTTGAGTACTGTCCAGGTTCTGGCACTCTGCTAGAATATTTTATTTTAGGAGTCTTAATCTCAACCCTCTGAAAGAAGCCTGTTTTCCAGAAAGAAGGAAAGCGTATATAATTGAAAGGAGAGGTCCAATCCCACCATTCCTAGTGGTCTCTGTTTCCAGGTTCTTGGCATCTTGCTCAAGAAATTGAAGCAAGGTACACCCAAGTAGTTATGCAGAAAGACTTGATTCTGAGCACAGTGTAAGTAAAGGTTTGAATACAGTGCCAAAGGTGCAGTGAGCCACACCAGTAGAAAGTACCCAAGGTTCCCCATAAGTGGTCTGGGGCTTCTCTTTATAGGATTGTTAGGAGAGAAAGGACTGGTGGTAGGGTGTGTGGTTTGGGTTGTCCTTTGATTTGATTGACAGGCTGGATTGTATCATATTTTCTCTACTGTGCATGTTCCTTCCCAGAATGCATCTGTGCACCCAGTTATTAGGCATCCAATAGTAAACAGGGGCTTCTCCAGAAATGTATACTCAGAGGACACAATTCACCCGACTGCACATGTACCCCAAACCAATCTAAACTGGATGGCTCCCTGCTTTTCCAATCCTGGATCTTTCTAAGAACAGATGTGAATAGGAACTGGTCATAGATAATGCTCACTAAGGGGAGGAGAAAAGCAATTCATTGTGTGGAGTGGGGCGCATGTGCAGCTCGGTACAGGTAGGGTCCCAGCTTGCTAACAGGAGGCTGGGTGCATTGTTTAGGAGAAGGCTGTGTTCACTGCTGGAGCCAAGCAGTGTCCTGGGAAGCTAAACTGTTCCCTATGCCATGGCTGTTTTCACTTAGGGAAATCCAGTCAGTGGCCCTAGGGAGGCTTGGGACATAAGTGACCTGAAAGTAACTAATGACTAATCCAGAGACAGCTTTGGTGCCCGAAGATAGAGGCTAAGTGGAGCCAGGAGGGCTAGCAGTCAACCCAGTCTCCCAAGGGTCACATCTTGACACCCTCTGACTTCTACACGAGAGAACCCTGATCTCCCAAGCCAGCTCCGGGACTTCATATCCCTTCCTGAATGTAGCCCAGCCTCCTGTCCCCCACCACCACCCCTGGCACCCCCTCCCACCTTCCACTTGTGCCCTGCCTTGTCTTTAGAAAAGCTCATTCTTCAATTCTACCCATCCAGTCCCTTTCAGTTTGGTGACAAAACTGTCTCCTTCAGAAAGGTTTTCCAGATGTGGTTCCCAGGTCAAGAATTCCCCTGCCGGTGTGCTGGGACATTCAGTGAGGTTCCAGCCGCTCTGGCCTCATTCTTACCTCACAGGAGGTTGGTTGCTCTGGAAGTTAGAAGCTGCTTTCCACAAGGCTGCAGCTTTGGTCAAGGGTGAGGGTGCTAATTTCATGTGCATTTTGAATCAATTGAGACAAAGCCTAGGAAGCTAGTTATAGTGCTAAGTTTATAGGGCAAAAACTGTTTAGGGTTTCTGGCTACTAGTTTAGAGAAGGTAGCTCCAGTGGCCTCCTAATTCATCCCTAAATCTTCTCTAAATAACCCTAATTCTTCCCTACTTTGGGACCTGATGCAGGTGTAGTTGTCACAGAGCCTAGGTCCTGATTGTATTCTGACAGGCTCAAGAGCGAACAAGTGGTAAGACCAATCCCAGTGTTTTAAAATAACATTTTATTTATTTCATTTGCAAGCAGAGAGAGACAGAGAGAATTGGCATGCCAGGGCTTCCAGCTGCTGCAAATGAACTCCAGATGCATGTGCCACTCTGTGTATCTGGGTGCATCTGGCTTCACGTGGGTCCTGGGGAATCATACTTGGGTCATCAGGCTTTGCAGGCTAGTGCCTTAACCACTTAGCATTCTCTCCAGCCCCCAATCTAGATTTTTTAATTGATTAATTAATTAATCAATTTTTTTTGAGGTAGGTTCTCACTCTAGCCCAGGCTGACCTGGAATTCACTCTGTGAATAGCCCATCAGGCCTTCATGGTGATCCTCCCATCTCAGCCTCCTGATTACTGGGTTTACTGGTGGGAGCCACCATGCCTCGCTAGACCAGTCTAGTTTCATGAGGCAGGAGAAAGGAAATGAAGTCAGGAGGTGATGGGAGTCACAGATGTTCCTTCGTATTATGAGAGAGGGAAGACCTCTCTTTTGCAGAAATGGAAGGAAGGGGATGAAATGTCCTTTCCCTCCCCTTGTAAGCAAGTGGGGTTCTAATGCCTGGGCCAGAATGTAAGCTCCAGTTTGGCAGCTGTCGTTCTCCTCTTCTGAGATCTGATTGGTTGTCCAGCCCAGAAGGCTGGCAGCATCTCAAGAGTGATGTCACTGCCACACTTTTATGCAATGCCAACACTGCTTAAAATAATCGACCCTAGAATGCCCATTCCACCGACTCTGGAAAGCAGGGACCTGCTCCTCCATTAATTTTCCCTGCCATGGTGCCCATGTATTTGCTAAATGCTTTTTGAATGCTGTTAGGCCAAGACTGTCCTGCCAGGTTAACTGAAGGGCCAGAACACCATAGCATCTGCAGCTAGGAAATCACGGCAGGACTGTGAATATTTTCGTACATGAGTGATTGTTATGTCAGCCACAGCAGAAGTAAGATTTGCCATAAGCCAAAACTGTTGCATGATGTGACTCCAGGAGTGAGGATTATGTAAAATGTATCTGGAAAAGTAGTTTTTTTATGGTGGTAACTTGGCCAGGCAGAACTCTTTCCGCTGTATATCACGTCACACCTAAGAAAGTCTTAATCTGCTTCTTGCATTTATGATGGTATTGAGCAAGGCACAACTCTGCATAGATGTGTTAGTCACTCAGTTCCCACTGGAAAGATGAATTCTTTTTGTTTGAGGTAGGGTTTCATGTAGCCCAGCCTTGTGTCAAATTTACTATGTAGTTGAGGATGGCTTTAAATTCCTGACCTTCCTATCCATCTCTTACATGCTGGGATTACAGGAACGTGCTCCCACACCCAGCTCAGCAGAAGAATTTGATGTTGCTACAGTCTGGGACAAAAATCCTACCAGAAACAGCTTATGACAGGAAAGGGTTGATTTCAGGCTTACAAATTCCAGCAGAACACCATTAATGGTGGAAGAAGATGGCTGATTTCCACAGAGAGACACCACCAAATAGCCAGCAAACACCAACACCAGCAAACTGGAACAGCCAGAGCTCTAAACTGCTCTCCACACACCTTAGGGCTGGACATAATATCCATCCCCAAAAGATCCCTCCCATTCCAGAGACATAACTCTTCCCCAATAGGGCTCTGTCTACTGGAGACTCAAGGTCCAAACCTGAGTCTATGGAGCAACCTATTTAATCCACTACATATACCTAATGCTGAGGAGGGTGCTTTGGTTTATTGCTTATTTGGATCCCACTCATTACACTCAAGAATGTCTGAGATAGAGTCCTAGATGCTCAGTTACATTCAAACTACAGATACCGAAAATATCTATTCTTACTTGAAATTTTTACTAAACTTGACAAATTTCAACTGTCAAGCATCAAGAAGGACCCTCTTCAAAAAGAAAATCAGGTCTCTGTGAAAGGTTTTCAGTTTTTAGTCATACATGAGGTCACAGTAATGCATGTTGTTCTCCTTTGAAAGCAGACATGATCACAGGCAGATGGGCAAAGCCTCTGGTCTGTGAAGGGTGGAGGACAGCACAGATGACCCCTATGTGTACTTCTAGAAAGTCAGAAGCTGGCCCATGAGTTTTTCTAGCATCATACAAATATGGTGGGGAAGTGGTAATGGGGAGTAGAGCTGGCTTGGTTGAAGGCCTGGCTTCTGCTGAGATGTCTTCAAAGTTATAGGGAAAACAGCCTTAGTTTTGGTGACAATAATACCCAATAAGAGGTCAGGGGAAATAGCTCAGTCAGTGAAATGATGGGCTTGCAAGCATGAGGACCCAGAACCCACATAAAATGAGCCTGGTATGGTGGCGTGTACTTGTAATCCCAGTTCTAAGGTGGTAGAGAAAAAGGAGGATTCTTAGAGCTTGCTGGCCAGCCAGTCCAGCCGATTTGGTGAGATCAAGGCCAATGAGAGACCCTCTCTCATAATAGATGGACAGTACCTGAGAAATGACATCTGAGGTTGTCCTCTGTCCTGTACACATGATGAGCATCGGCATGTAGCCACAGGCACATACATATAGAAATATCCAATTAAAGGGGATGGACACATAGCTCAGTTGGTAGAGTAATTGCCTAGCTTTCATAAAGCCCTGAGTTCGAGCCCATACACTAAGTGTGTTGGTGCATTCTTGTAGTCCTAGAACTTGGGAGGAAGAAGGAAGAGGATCAGATATTTAAGGTTGTCACTGGGCTGGGGAAATAGCAAACTGGTGAAGTGGTTGCCTAGCATGCACAAGGGCCTGTGTCATACACGCAAAAAAGTTCAAGGTCATCCTCAGTTACATAGTGAATTTCAGGCTAGCCTGGGCTATGTGCAACCCTATTTCAAACACACACACACACACACACACACACACACACACACACACGCCCAGTGAGATCCAGTGCAGCATCCCAGTTTGAGAGAAAGGTCTGGTTTCTGAAGAAAGGAGGTCAGAAAGAGTTAGAATCAGAGTCAGGACTCTTGACCCATTAGGAACTTGCAGCACCTGGTGGTAATGGTGGAAGTTATAGAAAACCAGAGAAAGAAGTTAATGAAGACACCAGCTGAAGCTCTTGGATTCTCGGGTTTCTCTTAGCATGAAGGACCCTGGCAGGGTAGTCTCTTGTTTGTGAGTCTAGCCCAGTGACAGAGGGCCTGAGGGGTGGTCGCTCAAGAGACCAATGAAAGGGGCCAAGAGTAGAGTGGCTCAGGGGGATGCTTGGGGTCTCAGCCTTCAAATTGATTTCAGTGGCTCCTGCAAAGTGTGTGTGAGAGAAAGCAAGCCAGATATCACATGAAAAAGCAGCAGACACCGTGGAGAGGGAGGCCTGGATGAAACAGGACAGTACAGACCAAAAAGGCAGGTGAGTCATCCTGTAAAGATAGCACTAGAAGCCACAGAAGGTCCTTTTCCTTGGGGGGAGGGGGGACAATGACAAAAAGGTAGGGGTAGGCTTCTGTGGGAGGCATATAATCTCTGGCTGGGCTCACAAGTCCAGCAGGAGCCTGGCCTAAAAAAGGCCTTTGCTGGAGTCATGAGCTCTCAGGCCAAGCAACACATTCCCTTCACAGAAAAACACATGATTCCATTAGGTCTGAAGTCTCTGCTGGCTGCATTGAATGTGCTTCCATTGTGCAGAGCCACAGAAGGGACTCCAGAGTGTGAACAAGGGAAGCGAAGAGAGAAAGTGCAGGAGGTAAGAAAAGAGACCACCCCCCCTGGGTTGCAGCCCAGGGCCACTTGAACCTGGCATGGTGGCCCATGCTTAATCCCAGCACTCAGGAGATAGAGGCATTCTGCTTTGTCTTAGTTCTATGGGTTTAGGTGCTTTGGCTGGAGATTAAGATTTGTCAGATATTCCATGTCCTTGCCTTTCAGTATCTAAGTTAGACGTTCCATAAAGATGTGTGCAATGCAATTCACTCCTACAGCCTTTCTCACTCACATTACTTTCTTCTCAGTTGATTCATATGAAAGTGTTGGGAAATTCATTATTTGGCAAATGTTGTTGGTGTGAAGTGCTTTCTGGTCTAACTTTTAAATATTTTTTTCTTTATTTGCAAGCAGAGAGAGATAGAGAGAAGAAAGACAGACAGAGAGAATGGGCACACCAGGGTCTCTAGCTGCTGTAAAGGGACTCCAGATGCATGTGCCACTTTGTGCATCTGGCTTTACATGGGTACTGGGTGTTGTTTCTGCGCTGTGGTTCCCGGCTACCGGTTCGCCGCTGGTGGCTGTGCGCCAGCTGTGGCTCTATGGACACTGCACGGGTCCGCAGTCCTGGCCGCTGTGGTTCTTCAGTCGCTGTGGGTCCATGGCTTAGTTAGGGAGTCGTGGAGTACATCGACTCCCTGTTCGTCCATGGAGCCGGTGGGCAGGACGTGAGCGGAGGAGAGAAATGACTCTCAGGATCCAGCTGCAGTGGGCAGATCATTTATTGTATGTGGAAAGGTCATATATAGAGAGAAGAAGCCAGGAAAAATCAGAGGCAGAGGCATCAACAAGGGGATTGGTCGGGGCAGGGTGGTCTGTGGGCATCTCATGAGTGGATAGGCAGGGGCCAGTAACCTGTGAATGCCTAGTTTGCATAGATAAGTTGAGGGGCTTGCTCAGCCCTGAGTGGTGGAAGTATGTGACCCTGGTCCTGGGTTTGATGGTGGCAGCTGTGGAGGAACTCTCACCTATCGTCCAGCACAGCTGGGGTGAGAACACAGGGCTCGCTGTGACTTGCCAGGGGGGTCGGGATGATTTTAGGATCAAAAGAGGAGGAGGGTGGTAAAGCGCCTTCAGGGTCTCCAATAAGCTAAGCGAGTCAGAGACTTTATCGGGTTTCAGCCTGTCTCAACTTCAATTAACCCTATGTCCTCCATGCCTCTTAGCAGGGTCCCATAACTGGGGAATCAAACTCAGGTCATTAGACTTTGCAGGCAAGTGCCTTAACTGCTAAGCCATCTCTCCAGCTCCTGTTCTAACTTTAAAAAATATTTTATTTATTAATTTGCAAGCAGAGAGAGGGAGAGAGAGAGAGAGAGAGAGAGAGAGAGAGAGAGAGAGAGAATGGGCATGCCAGGGCCTCCAGCAAATGAATTCCAAGTACATGTGCCACTTTGTGCACCTGCCTTTATGTGGATACTGGGGAATGAAACCCAGATTGTTAGGCTTTGCAGGCAAGTGCCTTAACTGCTGAGTCATCTCTCCAGCCCACCCTAACTTTTAAATGAACTTCTAAATGCCAGACCTCAGGAGTTATGAAATCCTTGCCTGTGTCTGCATTTATGCAGCTCTGGGAGCCTGACCTCTCTCATTCTTAGCCTTGATGTCAATGTGTGGTCTCTGCTAAAATTCTGGGGGGGGGGGTTGTGCTTATTTGATTTTCATATGTTTTGTATCTCCATTTACATCCTCAAATGTAAAATGAACTATTTAAAAATGATTTTTTACATTCCTAAAAAAGTATTGTTCTTCCAAGGAAAAATATATTAATAGCAGGATAAAACAAAAACATTCACTTTCCAAAATCAAGCCCAAACTGGGGAATTTAATCATCTCTTATAAAAACAAACCACTTTTGAAAGTTACTCAAGTCATCACTGGACATTCATGGACATTCCTCAGGAGCTGGGTGTCTGGAGGCAGAGCTCATTGTTTGAGGCCTCAGCAGGCCATTGATGATGGCCTGCTGGGTGATGGACTGGGGGTACGGAGGGCAAGGCTCTGATCTAAGGTGGTGGGTTCTGAGGACAAAGCCCACAGGGATCATTTTTATTAGAAACTCCCTTCAATCCATAGAATACTCCTCCTCCAGGTCTTTTAGCCCCAAAGAAAGCAAAGGTGAATCTGTCTACCATTTTCTTTCTTCCAGATTAATATTTATGTAAAAATGCTTTTAGAAAATTAGGAGACCATAGGCTTTTATCCATTTTGGGCATATGCTTTGGCTTTTTCATTAGCTATTAGATCTTCCTGTCTGTAGCTTTTCAAAGTCATACCTATACAAGTAGTGTTCCCCTTTTTCCCTACGAGGGAAAAACTATGTACTTTCTTGGTCCACCCAAAACAGTGTCAGATGCCAGATGATGTCGGGATGATGATAATATACTACTTATGCTTTTTTTTCCCCCTGTTGTCTGGTTAAGATGTATGCATACGCCGATCTAGTCATGGGAATGGGAAAGTAGATGGTCTATACTCAGTTATGCCCATGACTATCCAGTTTTTATTCATGAACTTGGAGTAACCTTACCCTCCCTCTTTCATCATCTGTCATGTCTATTTAGTTACATAAGATATCTGTTTCCTATAATACTGTATGTACTTTTTAATGCATCCCTATCACAGATTAGAATCTAAAGTCATTAGTCTAGTCATTTATCTAGTGGCAAATACCTTTTGGAGTCTGTTTTACAAATACAGTCACACATACATATTGACTTATATTTGCAAAACTATTCATTATAGCACTATATGTATGATAGGAAAATATAGGAAATAGCTTCAATTTTCTGTATTAAAATTTTCTCTGATTAATATCAAATGTCTGCTAATTAGTGGCTGATATAATAATTTATACATACAGTTGATTATAATATAGCTGTTTTAAAAGTTCTTCATATAGTGATGGAAACAGTTTCTAACCTATATTATAAGATGCAAAGAGTTAACATTCATAGAAAAAGGATATAGGTGGAAGCCTATACCATACCTAGACATGTCTATAAGAAGTAGCAAAAAAAGAAAAGAAAAAAAGAAATAGTGGTAGTGTCTGGAGAAGGGAGTTGATTGAACGAGGGAGAGGAATCAGATTTTTGAGGCATGTGAGCTACCATAAACAAATATACACAGAAATGTACCTTAAATTTTAAATATTAAAATCTTTATCCAACTCCTACCCATCTGGTCATTGGTGACATTTTCAAGGCAACTTCCAAAATACCCTGTCTTCTTAGCATGAGTCCCTGTTCTTGTCAGATCTGTCTTCCCAACAATCCCCCCCCCCCACCTTGTGTGGAGTTCCATCTAGACCCCTTCAAAATCAAATTTCCAGGTTCCAACTCTACCCAACTGTTCTGGAATCTTGGTGAGAAATAATGTGCCTCCAGCCTGCTTCTCATATCTTGATGAAGCCTCTCCATACTCCGAGTTCCCAGGCTGTACAATGTTACTTAAGACAGTGTCCTTCAGATAAAGTAATGTAGCAAAACACGTAAGGACTGACTTTTGCATCTGGATACCTGTGATCCACAGCTCTGCCTTCCTGGAGGTGAGCTTACCTGCCCCTGGAAACAAATGAGAACATAAGATCACTCCTGATAGGGGTCAGGACCACTTTTATCCTTCTCCTTCTCCCAAGTGAAGAGCTCCTGCCCCTGTGGGTGAAGCTCCTTCATCCCAAAGCAGGAATCCCAGGCTTGTCCATCCCTAGGCCTTTGCAACCTCCAAGTGGATGATGCTCAACAGGCCTGAAGGTGCACTTGTGAGTTCATATCCTCTGGGAATGCGCGTTGACTCATAAGTGACTTTCCTTTGCTGTTGATGTAACATCCTGTGACTCACGGAGATGTTGTCCACTGGAGCTACATGACATTAATTTTATAAATTCTGGATCTCAGAGATATTTCCCAATATAGAAGTTTTATGATTACTACATTCATCTTGATCCCTATGAGGGAAAAACTATGTACTTTCTTGGTCCACCCAAAACAGTGTCAGATGCCAGATGATGTCGGGATGATGATAATATACTACTTATGCCATTCCACTAACCAAGTAGTCACCATGCACCAACTCACTGACTTTTCACAGTAGGCTTGTGGAGAAGTTCATATTATCAGCCCTCTAGAGGCCAAGTCTATGCCCAAGGTCACAGAGCTACTAAGTGAAGCTAGGAATAGTCTGTCTCCCATACATACCCTTACATACTAAACATGCTAAACCAAAGGCTTTGAAATCTGTTGACTCAGTGATCTCCTTGGGATAATTTTTCTCTGGAGCAAAATTCTCTCTTTTGTGGCACTCATCTTTAACTTATTTGTCCAAGATCTCACAGAGCTAAAACATAAAAGCCCAAGATTTAGAATGAGGCCTTCTGGATCCTGGGGCCGAGTACTTGCTTACTTTGGCATATTGTCTCATTGAACTGAGAATGGGATGGTGGTTTTGGCTCAAATCTCAATTCTTAAGGGTATAGGCTGTCATGAAACAAAACTGAGGCAGGAAATCACTTCCTTCCTCCTGAAATCCCCCACCAGAGAAAGACCAGTCTAGACCATTCTAGTCTTCATGAGAAGGGCAGTGTGAGAATAGGAGTTGAGGTTTCCCCATTAGATACCTCTTGTTATGAACTGAAGGTGTGTTTCCCCTCTAAAATCTATGTGTTACTTGGGTCATGAGAGCCCAGCTGAAGAATGAGCTATACATGGTCACCTACCACAAAGACTGATACAGACGGCCCACGGAAGAGGATATCCAGCTGACTGGGGATGGGGAAGGGGGGCAACGAGGAATTGGGGATAACAACTCATGGTTGGCCCACTAAACAATGTAACTCATTATGAACAATAAAGAAAAAAAATAAAATCTATGTGTTGAAATCATGCTCCGATGTAATGATATTAAGAGGTGAAACTTCTGGAATGCAATTAGGTCAAGAGGGTGGAGCCCTCAAGAATGGGGTTAGTGCCTCAATGAAAAGAGGAAAGGTTGTTTTTCTTTCTCTTCTTCTCTTTCTCCTCATTCTCACTTCCTCCCTCCCTCTCTCATATGAGAACAAAAGGGAAAAACTCCTACAAACCAGAAGGGGGTCCTTACTGGACTCTGGATGAGCTGGAAGCTTATTCTTGGACTTCCTAGCCTCCAGAACTATGAGAAATAAATGATTGTCATTTAAGACACCCGACCTGACATATGTGTTTTAGTGATCTACCTGAACAGACCCCTCTTCCTAGGACTTTATTCCTATAAATGTAACCCAATCAGTGGCTTCAGACCAGACATACCCTTAACTATCTCATTCTCAATGAGTGTAGGTTTTACCTTTGATTCTAGGCCCTTTGTGGCAGGAAAGAGAAACAGAGGGGTGGGAAGAGCTGACAGAAGCTTCGGCTTCTTCAATGTCCTCTTACAAGCCCATACTCCCCAGGAAGCCAGGATCACCCCTGAGCAGCTAAAAAGCTAAGTACGATAGGTCATCCATTAAAAGCTGACTTTGTTTGGCTATGTGATCATGTGGTGCGCATCCCTCAGCTCAATATACGTAAGCCTTCAACAAGTATTTATTGCTACCATATCACAAGAGAACAAAAGATGGTCAGACCCATTCCTACCCTCAAGAAACTCATGCACCAATAAAGAATTATAATCTAAGAAGTCATATCTGAGACCGGTGGGACATAGAGTCCGAGAGACCTTCAAACTGCATGGGATCAGAGAGAGCTTCTCATGGAGTATGAGCATATAGAGGAACATTCTGGAAGAACATGTGGGAAAAGAACCAGGGGAAAGGGCGTCTAGCAGGAAGGTTGAAAAGGGTGAACAACCACAAATGGAATAGAGTTGAAGTTCAACTTCTTTGTCTGGCAGAGACAAAGGCAGTGGGTGGATTCATGGGCGTGATCTGCCGCAGCACAACTTAAGCTCTTCCCTAGCCAGGACCTCTTCTGTGTATCAATGGATCTGCTGCTCCTCACTGCCTGGGACAGAGGAACTAAGGTATATATTAATTTATAGGAAAGACTTGCAGATTGGCACAGAAATTTGGACTTCCTCCTGAAGGTTTACTGAAGGACTTAAGGTTGGTGCCTGAGAAAGGGATCAAATTTTTATTTCGGAACAGCACTGTGAAATTAAGGTAATATAAGGGCTCAATATAAAGATCAAAATAAAGTATGCAAATACTATGCCTGAACATATATGCAATTTGGATGATAAAAGAAATATCAAAAACAATTAAAGGGGGCTGGAGAGATGGCTTAGCGTTTAAGGCATTTGCCTGTAAAGCAGAAGGACCAGAGTTCAAATCCCCAGTGCCCACATAAAGCCAGATACACAAGGTGGTGCATGTGTCTGGAGTTCGTTTGCAGTGGCTGGAGGACCTGGTGTGCCCATTCTCTCTCTGTCTGCCTTTTCTCTCTCTCTCTCTCTCTCTCTCTCTCTCTCTCTCTCTCTCTCTCTCTCTCTCATGTTCTCTCAAATAAATAAATAAATTATTTTTAAAAAATTAAAAATACCAAATAAAATAAGAATGCATAAGATACATATTTAAGAAACTGTAATACTTGATAGACAATAAAAGGAAAATTTAACAGAATAAAGAATAGCATATCATGTTCCCAGACAGGAAACTCATATTGTAAAGATGTCATATTTCTCTAAAATAATATATAAAATTAATACAGTTGCAATTAAAATCCCAGTGGGATTTTTGTGGTACTTGACAAATAGCCTTTAAAATTCTTATGTATGTATAGATGGATGAGGAGAGCCTAGAAAAATTTGAAAAACCAAGAAAAATGAGAAGAAGGCTTGCTTAACCAGATCAAAAGGCATTATATAAATCTATGGTAATTTAAACAGTATGGCCCTAGAGCAGGAGAAGAGAAAATGGAACGGAATAACATACCCCAGCCTGTCTCTCCAGTACGGATACTTAACATGATGAGAGCTAGCATCTACCCAGTGCTTCCTGTGTGCTGGGCACTGTTCTGAGTGTTTGGTTATTACTCATGTAATTCTGAAAAGCCCTCTAACACAATTCCTAAGCAATGCAGATGATAGTGCATGCCTAGGCTACTAGTGAGTTCATCCACACGGTGGGCCTCATGTTCAGTTGAGTGTGGTGGCACTCCCCTGCCATCCCATTACTTGAGAGGTGGAGACAGGAACCAGGAGTGCAAAGCCATTCTTGGATACACATCAAGTTTGAGGCCAGCATGAGCTACAGGAGACCCTGTCTCGTTGCCTGCCCCAGCTCATTTTGAATCATAATGAATTGATCTTTCTGCAGGGGAAAAAAAACATGGGTAATCAAAAAAGTAAGATGGTGGGGGGCTGGAGAGATGGCTTAGTGGTTAAGGCGTTGGCCTGCAAAGCAGAAGCACCAGAGTTCAATTCCCCAGTACCCACATAAAGCCAGATGCACAAGATGGTGCAGGTGTCTGGAAATCATTTGCAGTGGCTGGAGGCCCTGGCACGTTCATTCTCTATCTGTCTCTGCCTCTCTCTGTCTCTCTCTCTCTCATAAATGAATAAATAAATAAAATAGTTTTTTTAAAAAAAAAGTAAGATGGTGACAGATTTGACTCTATTTAATGTACCCATTCTGGAAAATAATGAATTTTTTTTCAAAGAAAGGAAAGTAAAAGATGAGGAAAACATTTGTAAAGCCAAGGAAGACAGTGTCCCCAGAAATGAGTTCTCCCACTGCAATAGAGAGCCACCAACCTTCACCTCAATGAGTCCTTCCATGGCAGTAAAACACGAGGACCTAATAGGAGAGGTCAGCAATCACAATGGACATGTCTCAGTAGAAGAGACACCAACGGCCTGTGTAGACATAAGGTGCTCCATCCCCGTGATCATCAGGTAGTAAACTTAGATGTCACCTTCCTGCTTTCAGAATGATAGGCAGGAAAAGCTTTGAAAAATACCCACGCATGGATCCTCGCCCCCCTCTAGAGACTGACCAGCTCATTTGTGACCCCACAGTGAATACCAGTAACTCCATTGAGGAGGGCCCTCAGTGGAAGGGGAGGAGTGGGAGAGAGGAGACATAAGAGGAAAACCCAAGGGAAATATGACCAGCAAGTAATTTGCTCATACAATAAAGTTTTTAATTAATGAAAAAAAAATATCATTAAAAATGCCTGGGATTGGGAACACATGCTGGGAAGAACAGTATTTGAGCTTGATCTAAAAAGAAAAATCAGTAATATTGATCCCTTTATTTAATCCTTTAATATTTTCTTCAACATAGACTTGCATTAATGATTTTTTATTTTGAATTTTTTAAATCTATGTTTTTTATTTATTTGAGAGAGACAGATTGGGGGGGGGGGGGAATGGGCATGCCAGGGCCTCTTGCCACTACAAATAAACTCCAGACATATGTACAACTTCATTACATTAATTTTTATTTGAAAACATCTTACTAAAATATTATATTGACTTCATTACTGAGTTGCCTTTCCCTTTCTTCTCTCTCTTTCTCTTCCTCTCCCTTTCTCCTTCTTTTTTTCTTTAATACTAGGAAGAAACCTAGATTTCATCCCTAGCACTGCATAAACTCAGTGGCACACACTGTCATCCAAACATTAGGGAGATGGAGGCAGGAAGATCAGAAGTTCAAGTTCATCCCTGACTACATAATGAGTTGGAGGCCAGTCTGGGACACATGAGACCTTGCCCCCATGCTAGGTAGTTTTTCACATGCTAAATAGGGGATCAAGCACTGCGCTATATCCCCAGCCCTCTTTTTACTTTTTATTTTAATCATTGATTAAATGATTTTTCCTGGTTTTTTTGAGACCAGGACTCACTAATTTACCCAGGCTTATCTTGAATTTACTCTGTAGCTTAGGCAGGCCTTGAACTTAAGACCCTCCTGCTTTGGCTTCTTGGGTAGCTGAAATTATACATCTCTGTCACCAGGCCTGGCTGATTATTGAGGTTTTTGATAACTCTTTAAATGTCTATATTTTACACCTCAAATCAAAGCCAGATGCCTCAATTCACTTTATCCTATCTCAGCTTTGAGTAGGAAAACCTTTGAGGATAGTATATAATGTAAATTAAGGTGTTAGATGTACTTAGTTTCTAATACCACAAATATTTTTTTCCTGAGAATTTTTGTCTAAAGTAATTCCAAGATGATTGTGTGTGTGTGTGTGTGTGTGTGTGTGTGTGTGTATATATATATATATATATATATATATATATATATATAAAATGGGAGAGGGGTTAATAAAGCATGGTACTATGTGCACAGTGGAGTACTATACAGACACGTAAAAGATGGCCTAGTGGTGTACATAGTCAAAGGAAGAGGTTTGTATCAGTACTTGGGAGACTGAGGCAAGAAGCTTTTGAGTTTGAGGCCACACTAGGCTACATAAGGAGCAAAGGAAGGAAAAGGTATATGTGATGTATTAAAACATATAGTACTGTAATGGTCAGAAGTGTGTTATATAATAAACTCCTCAATCATGCCAAACACAACTCCAAAAAAGTATCCAAAAGGAATTTAAGTCTTTATTGAGATGACACGAGAAGAGAGCGAGTAGAAATATTGCAAACTTTCATTCATCGGGATCTATACTGGCTCTTTCCTCTCAATCTCTTTTTTAGGGGGGTGGGAGGCAGGGCCTCATGTATCCCAGGCTGTCCCTTCAACTTATCATGCAGTCAGGATGACCTTGAACTCCTAATCATCCCATCTCCACCTCCCCAGTAATTACAAGGTGTGCACCACCCTACACGGTTTATGTGGTGATGGGGATCAAACCCTGGACTTCAAGTATGCTAGCCAATGTTCTCCTAACTGAGCGACACCCCAAGCTCACAAACTCTCTTTTTGCTGGTCCTATGGTATATTTTATTTTCCCCATGGCCGTTGATTGTGCTTCAGATGCTGGCATTTCTGTCCCCCCACCACCACCCAATTCCCATGGCTTCAGTTCTGCAGCTCTACCCATGAGCCTTCATTCCTCACAGGGGACATCATCTAGACATTCAATTTTCTTGGGAAGCTCCTCTCTGGAGTCTGCCTCCCCCAGCAGAAGCATTCAGCTACAACGCAGCTATGTGGCCTGGTCTCAGCCTGTCAGCTAGCTCATAGCACCAGGAACCACACAAGACCAGATCTGACAAGTGACAGTAGGCCTGTCAGTTTCTGGGGGTTGCAGTGATCCGGGTCCTTGTTAGGCATCAGGGTCTCCTGTGCCCAGCACCCATGGGGCCAGCAGAGCAGGCCGTGGGCTCTCCTCCATCCAGGTCTGCAGCGAGAGGCCGACTTTCCTCTGGGTGTGTTGAGGGTCCCAAGCTTCTTAAATAAATTCTCTCCTGTTCAGTTTGCTTGCCATTATTTGCAACTAAGAATCCTGATTAATACATGTTTATTCTTGGCATTGACATGTTTTGTGGAGAAACCTGATTTCAACATCCATCACTGCACACTTCTCAAATGAGAAAAAAAACTTAAAGATCAAGTCGAATTGATATTTTTGGGCAGCTCTATTCATCTAAAGCTGTGTAGTCCATCAGAGTAAGTATAACTTGTGGGTACACGTGACTGTTAACGTAACTAAGGGTGAGTTTAAACTATAGCAATACTGCAAGTGTTCCATTGCCATGTGGGTAAACACAATGAGCAAGGATGTTAAAGCAGGTCCTTCAGTGTAGAAAGTTCTATTGGACCGAATGGTCTAGAAGAACCTTCAGCTCCCACCAGCTCATTTTGCTGAACAATCACAAAGAGCAAAAGTCCACTCTGGGATATATTCATTGCACCATCTGACCTTGACACAAAGATTTTGTGTCAGCAAACTCTATCTTGCTTACTTGAACAGGGTGTGGTTTTACTTTGCACTTCAAACTGCCTGACGGCCCAGGTTTGATTCCCCAGAACCCACATAAAGCCAGATGCACTAAGTAGCACATGCATCTGGAGTTTGTTTGCAGTCTCTTTAAATAAATAATTAATTAAAAAATATTAGCTGATTCTTTGATTCTAACCATTGGATTGAGCAAATCCCTCAGCCTCCCTGGATTTCAGTTCCCTCACCAGCCAATTAAAGAAGTCAAAGGAAATCGTCTCTAGTGGGGTTTGACCGTAAACTGTCCCCCATAAGACAATTTCCAACAGCTGGTCCCCAGCTGGCGGCCACTATTTGAGCAGGTTGTGGAGCCTTTAGGAAGTGGGTCCCTAGGGGCAGGCCTTGAGTTTATGTAGCCCAGCCCCACTTCTGGTTCATCCTCTGCTTCCTGACTTTGACTGCAATGTGACCAGCTTAGCCTCCCGCTTTTGCCGCCATGCCTTCTCCATCGTGTTGGGCTGTAACCTGGAGCTCTAAACTGAAATATGCCCTTTGCCTTCCCTGAGTTACTTCCTATCGAGTATTTAGTTACAGCCATGAGTAAAGTAACTAATACAATTTCTGAGTTGTGTTACCGACATTCCCAAGTTCTGGGATCCCGTATGGAACTTTGGTGACTATTTAACTCTTCAGGAGAGCTGAAGCTGGTGGGCAGTAAGTAGTTAGAGGGTGGGAACTTCAGTAGCCAGGGGTATGTATTCAAGAGCTGATGATGGGTGTTAGCTCATTTTACTGATGGCAAGGTTTGCACTCTGAAAGGCATGGTAACAAATGAAGAGAGCGTACATTTCAGCTCCTTTCCTTGAAATTATCCAGGGTTGTGTTTTTATTGTAAGATGGTGAATGCCTACATGTTCAGGAGTAACTTGCAAATAATTAAGTTTTAAATCTGCTCTCTGTTTAGTAGCCCAACATCATGCTTAGCAACTCACTGCTGGCTATGGGAACACAGTCTACTCTCCCCAATATTCTACCCCCACAAAAAAAAAATAACTTGCTGTTAAAGAAAGGGCAAATTCACATTTCAAACTCACCATGTTAGATCATCCACCAGGTTGCATCCCAAAGAAAGCCTATGTGAGCCCCTCAAGAGCAAAGAAAGGGCTTCCTTCCTATTCAGGAATTCAAATGCACACCGTTACTGGCTCTCTCTGATGAGTCTTCCAGCCCTTTATTATCAGATGGAATGTTAGGACAAAGCTTCTTGAGAAGCAAGGGTATTCGAGAAGCCACTGTAATGGGGTGACCTGGGGGTTAGAATTTAGATAATGCCCAGCAAAATTCTAATGCACCCCAAAATTTGAGGAGTATCCGGATTCTTGTCTACAAAGTTAAAGAATTAAAATCATAGACAACAAGATATTAAGGTATAGTGGGAGACTTTATTATTTAAGGGAACATAGGGAGTTACAGAGTTTTCCAGCCACCAGTGTGGGGAGAAAACGTGGAGAGTTTAACAGAACTTAAGTTGTTTAGCTAAATAAGTAGTAGAAGAAAAGATAATAGAGAGCTCCCATCATAAAAAGGAAAGGTTCATGAGAGAAAAAGTCTGGAGCCTGTCCCCACCCCAGCTAATGACTGGGGTGGGGGTAGGCCTTACCTTCCTAAGGCCAGGAGAGTCAGAGGTCCTTCTGTTAGCCTGCCATGTGGGGAAGAGGAGGGCTTTCTTCAAGGGAAGTTAATTTAAGTTTTCCCCAGGTGAGTCAAAGAGACAGCTGATTGGTTCATATCTGACCAATCAGTTTTAGCCCCTAGGTTGTAGTTCTAGCTAGACACCTCCCACTCAAGGGGAGGGGTTGTCTCTGCAGACGCCTGACCCTGTCACAC
>PVHP010002047.1:0-95885 GCA_004024765.1 Zapus hudsonius | reverse complement strand
TGAAGATGTGGTTCATTTATACAATGGAGTTCTATTCAGCTGTAAATAAAAATGAAATTTGCAGGGAAATGGATGGATCTGGAAAGGATCATACTAAGTGAGGTAACTCAGGCCCAGAAAGCCAAATGCCGTATGTTCTCCCTCATATAATGACACATCCAGTAGCCACAGATTGTTACTAGAAAAACCTCAGTGCCAGAGATGTGATACCTTCCAGTGAGCTGTTGGCCAGGGAGGTTCCTGAGGACCTCAATACATTACAGCTCATTGCCAAGGCTCTTGGTTGCCCAACATAACGAGATAAGACCCTATTGTGAATAACACATACTTGGGCTGCAGGTCACTGAGAAAACAGAAGGGTGGAATCACCTCCGCCACAGCACTGCAAACAGCCGCAGGCAGGTGTGCCAAACACTGGGAAGGGGAAGCTGGCTTATAATCCTCATAAACCTGCCCCCAACAATACAGCTCAAGCAAGGTTGTAAAACCCAAACTGCCATCAGCTGAGGATCGAGCAATCAGAACATTCATTTGTTTGTGGGGACACCTGGATCAAACCATGACAGAATCATAATAGTTTGTTTTATAATTATGGAGGCCAACAATAAAAAGTTAAAAATAAGGATTGGAAGGAAGGAAGGAAGGAAGGAAATTCCAGAGTCTGCCCAGATCAATGTGTCCCTGAATCAGCAGGCTGACATCACCTGGGAAATGATTAAAAACGAAGATTCTCAAGACTCTGACACTGTGGTTGGTTAAGCTTGGTCCTAAAACTTGGCTCTAAGACTGGCCTCTTTTGAGTCAGCACGTGAGCACAGGCCAATCAGCTGTCACTCTGACTCACCTGAGCCTAAAGGTGAAGTCCACTACAATAAGGTTATAAACAGACCATTACCAGGGACAAGGCTTCTCTTGGCTGCCCACTGATCACTCCTGAACCTCCAGATTCTCCCCTCATTTCAGCCTGGCTGGACTGAGACAAGGGAAGAACCCCCATCCCCATCTCTCCCCTTCCTGCCCTCCACATGGCAGGAACTCTCTGCACTTTCTTTTTTTCCCTCTCTAAATCTCTTTTTATGTTTCTTCCAAGCCCACAACCCGGGTTCTCAGACCACATGGGTGTATCCATTTTCCTTCCCTTCATTTTATACTTCCCTCAATAAATATAATAATTTAATAATTACCCTTCTCAGTTTGGTTTACCCAATTCTTTGGTTAAATGCAAATACAAACTCAGGATTTGGAGTTCAAGGACTTATGTGAACTCTCAACACATACTCCATAACAAGTTTTGACTTGATGACTAAATACATCCATGTAACAAACTATAGGCAAAGTCAAAGCAGAATATATCTGGGGAAAAATTCTCTCTATATTCAAATTTTTTCCTTCCCTCCCCCCACCTCCAGGGCCTCATTCAAGCACAGGCTGACCTGAAACTCACTCTGTAGCCCCAGACTGGCCTTGAACTCACAGTGATCCTACCTCAGCCTTCCCAGTGCTGGGATTAAAAGTGTGCACTACCAACCTGGCCTTCTAGCTTGACTTTCAAGGCAAGGTTGGCTGGCCTCTGATGGACAATCCTGCTTCAACCTCCTGAGTGCTTGGATATAGGCATGTGCCACCAGCCCATCTCCCTGCTCCAAGCAGCATGGTTGGGGTTAGCAGCTTAAGAATGTTAGAAATGCAGAATCGGATCCTGCATTTGAATGTAGGCCTAGTATTAGGTAAGAGTCCTCTTCCAGAACCTGGAGACCAAGGGAAGTCCTGTTACTAAGACTACTCATTGAGTTGTTAAGTGCACACTAGGCACTATGTTTTCCTATTCTGCTGAGTCCTCATTTAGCCTAGGGGTAGGTTATCTTTATTCTTATTTTACATATTTAAAAACTAAGGTTCAAGTCAGTAAATTACTGAAGGTCACCTAGCTGTGATGTGGTACAATCTCTGAGAGCCCCAAACTCTGTATTCCTTTTGTCCCCCAGTTGCCTATGGATAGTGTTTGACAGCCTATGGGCTAAGCAGATGCCATCTGAATGTAGGTACAAAAAGAATACTTCAGAAAAGAGTATTCAAAAGAATACTCCAGCTGGGTATAGTGGCACATGCCTGTAATTCTTATGAGGTTGAGGCAGGAGGAGCAGGAGTTCAAGACTAGCCTGCACTACATAGACCCTGCCTCAAAGGCAATCTCTTAATTGAGGAATGAGCAAGTGTTCAAAAGGGTCAGCTTCAAAGTCTTTAGTGATAGTTTTGACTTTCTTGTAGAAATCTGGGGGATGCATTCAGAGTGTTAGCTCCCAGCAGGGGCAAGGCACCCAGGTTCTAGGAATCCAGCAGTCCATTCACATCTGTACAGGAAAACCCCAGATGCTATGGCCTGGGAAACATACATCATTCCCTAAGTGTCTTCTCTGGAAAAAGAGCGGTTCCAGGTGTGATGGATGATAAAGATAAACACGATCTCTGCCTCAAGAAAGTCATAATCTAGTAATGGAAGCAAGCAAGAACGTGCACGTGTACTTACTCTCTTCTGAAGCAGTAGGGCTATGTTAAGAGTCTTTGAGCTCTCATCCATCCCCCTCTTTCCCCTACCACCTGATCTCCTAGGACTGTCTGCTAGTGTGGCAGACAAAGAACCCTCTGGGCTAAGAAGAGGGAAAGGCCACCTCCCTCAGCCCCTCCCTCAGAGTGGGTTTTCTCTCCTCTTCATAAAACCCTTTCCCTACCCTGACTCTTCCTCACTTTAGGCTCCCCTGCTCTAGGTACATACAACCCCCCTCCCCTTCTCTCCCTCTTCCCCCTTCTCCATTATAATCAAGTCTTAGATCCAAGAAACTGTCTATTTTGGTCCTCCATTGGGAACACCTCAACACTATGGAAGACAGAGAAGGGCAAGATCACTTAGGGACTGGTGCTCAGGGAAGACTTCCCACAAAGGTGTCCTGGAAAGCAGACCTGGAAGGCAGAACATAGGCACTGCTGGCAAAGGATGAGTGAGAGAAAAGACATGGAGGTGTGAAAGGCCAAGTTATAGAACTTCCAGGTATCCCCTTGCCTGAAGCAAAGGGTTCCCTTGACTTGGATGCAGATGAGGCTAGAAAGGTAGGTCTGTCTCTGAGCAGAGAAAATGCTTACTGCTGGAGTGAGCAAGTGGAACTTGACTTTGACACATATAGAGATCTCTTTCATATTACTCATCACATTTCATAATAAGTCATTGAACCCCAAATCCTTTTTGAAACAAGCTAGAATGAAAACAAACATTTCTGATTTGGTACTATAATTATTTCCAAGTCTGTTTCCTCCATTAGACGGAATTCATATAACTGAGAGCATGAGTGAATGCTCAGAAGATGCTGAATATGTGAACAAATCAATGAATAGATGAGTCCACAAATGAGCAGCTGAGGGTTAGGAGCAGGAGAAAGACGGCTAACATTACATCATGGCCGGAAAGGAACTGGGTGAGAAGGGGGTTGGTGATGGAGAAAGGCTGGTGCAACTGAGCAAGTGGCAGGCCACCAAGCAGGTTAGGACAATGGTAACAAGACAAAGGAGGGAAGGTGGGAAGGAGGGACAGAGAGAGGCAGGGAAGGAGGAAAGCTTGGCCTCAGACTCATGATGCAGCTAAGGATAATTGTGAACCTCTGATCCTCTTACCTCCACTTCCTAGTATTAAGAAGTATGCACCCAGTTTTATGCAGCTCTGGGGATCAAATTTAAGGCCCGTGTGTGCTAGGCAAGCACTCTACCAACTGAGCTACATCCTTAACTGATCTTTCTTTTAATAGGACTTAATGCCTTCAAACATAATATATAAACGGGATGTCCTCTTTCATTAAAGGGCAAATCCTCAAGGACAAAGATTTCTGTCTAATTCCCAAATGCCTACAATAGTGTCTGGCATATCATGGGTGCTCAATTAATAATTAAAGAACCATATCCTTTTTATAGACAAGGAAACTGATAAACAGAAAAAGAATGAGCTGTCCTTCTACAGCAGTTGCTAGTCAGTACTATATGCCCAGTTTCACAGCATCAAAGCCTCACTTTAGACAGGCCCAGTTTGAAGGGCCTTACGATGACGTAAGAAAAGAGCCCCCAGCAACCATCCCAACGAGACACTGGACCTGGCCTGGCTGGGTCCTGATCCACCTGCAATCCGAAAAACAAACACTGGAACAAGAGATCAAGAGAATTAACGGCTTCACTTTCCCAGCAGAAGCCTGAGGAGTCAGGCAGCTTCTCCAGTGAAGCAGCTCCTAATTTCCCCAGCTGCCTAGATTGTCAAATTTACAAACTTATCTTCAGGGGAATGCATCTAATAGACATGTTTTAGTTCCCTTTTAACCACCCAGCAAGTTGCTCTGACTTGGCTTAATTGCCATTCTCATCACCCCCACCTGAATCCATACATCAGATGGCTCACATTTATAGTACAGTATATTAATATGCTGGAGCTGCTAAAATAAAGCGGTTTGGCAAAATGTAATTATTTCCAGGAAAAGAGTTGGTTCTGCATTTTGACAGGCATCTGATAGATACATTATTGGAGTCAATGCTAAACTGTGAATCTGTAAAATTAAAGGAAAGCATTTTTAAGTTTCAGAAGTACTCATTATTAAATTATAAAGCCAGCACTTGTGATGAGTCAGTACAAAAACAAAAGGATAATATGGAACAGAAAACTCAACTTCTTCACATAACCTCCAATATCTACAAGCCAAGGCTACTGTGAAAATTAAATGAGATAGAATACATGGGATAGATTAATGTCCATTTTCTTCCTTAATTACTATTGTTAATTTTCCTGGCAGCAGAATCTCCAAGCTCCTCAACTTGTTCACTTGTTTATGCATTCCACAATTCCCTCATACCTCACAAGGGACCCCTCAGTTCAGTGGGGAGAATGGTAAGCATACAGGCAACTTCCACACAGGGAATGTGTGTCCAGATGGAGACAGAGAGGGATGTGGGGATGCTGGGAACAAGGCCTGAACTATTAGGGCAAACAGAGGTCAGCAGAGCAGGGACAGATGAGAAAGACAGAGACACAAGCACGTCCAAAGGCAGGGAAGCCAGAAAGACCACATGACTTACAGAAGTTACAAGCAGAACCAGCCTAGGATGACAGATACATAGAAAAGAGAAGGCTAGAGACCAGCCATGGACCTGCTTGTGTGTTAAGGAGCTCCTCAGCACATGAGGAAGCCAAGTGTGTCCCTAGAGCCCCCCTCCCTAGTCCAAATACCCAGCACTGCCATCAGGCCTCAAGTATTTGGTCTCAAAGATGAAACAGGGGAGATCCAGCTTTAACAGAGGATGAAATCCAAGCTATGGACCATGCTGAATCAGCGCTCCTCAGGAAAGACAGTGTCCTGGGGAGGCAGGCAGGAGGATCACTTATACCCAGAACCGTTCCTGCCCACAAAGGACAAACTGTGAAACGTTTAATGCTGGCCTTCAATTATTCAAGGAGCCCAAATGAGCTATGACAGTAAGACAGATCACACGCTCAGAGAGGGCCCTGGCAGGCTAGCCTAAATGGTCTTGGTTTATTAATCCCATCATCAATGGCCAGGGGAAGGTAGAGGGATCTCCTGGGGGTTTCAGGATCAGACAGCAGAGATTTTGGAGACCCCTAGGAAAGGAGAGCCATGCTCAACACAGATGCATCAGTGAAAAGAGCCTGCAGAAAGAAAGCATTGGTTATTTCTGGGGTAACATAGCCCATGCTGGCAAAAATCGCACAAATAACCTTTAGTGCCTTGGTTGACCTTTTCACCCTGGTCAGCTTTTGGATTCCTGGGGGGTGGGGGAATGGTATTTGGCAGTTTACTGGGTTCTCTACTCTGGGCATCTCAGGTCCCTGGGCTCAAGCAGCATACTGTCAGGAAGCTCTAGAATCAAACCTGGCTTCCAATTCTGCTCTCCTGCTTCCCAGGTGTGTGGCTTTCTATTTTCCCATAAAAAACTGTAGTTCCATGTAGCTGTGTAAATTAAATACAAACCATCATGCATTGGACATAATTCACTTAAGAGCAATTCATTACGCTTTGCTCCTCGCTCCTTGGACTTCTTTTTGTGCCCTGAAAATTGGAATGGTTTCCTAACTGGGAACTGGGTTTCCCTTTTTTGACTCAACCCAAAACCACTGTCCTGGAAGTCTTTGCCTGGCTTGGCACTTTCATCGGGCATTTCTCCACTGGGAAGAAAAGGGTCATGATCCCAGGGGCAGCCCTTTCACACCCCCCACCATTCTGACCTCTGATAGTCTACCCCAACATTAGTCCTGTTTGCACTCCTCTCTGGCACATTCCTCGTGCTGACAACGGCTCTGCAGACTAAAGGGGAAGCAGTTCAGATGCCAGGCCCCTGGGAAGGCAGGTGCTGCTGGTGGACCTGAGAGTTCTGAGAGAATGAGGCAAAGGCTGGCTCCCAATGCACTGTTTCCCTGTCCCTGCACCCTTCTCCCTCGTCAGCAGATCCCTGTCCAGTGGTGCAGCCTAGCCAGTCTTTTGACCCTGGTTTGGTTTGGGCTGTCAGATCCCAAGTCCCTGGAGAGCAGGGGCCATGCCTCAGTGCCCTCAGCTCGGCAAGCAATACAGCAGAGGCTGGCCAGCACTGGTGGGGTGAGAGGGACACAGTGCCAGAGGGCCCAATCCTGGGACATGTTCTTAGAAGTTCTGTCTTGAGGCCAAGAAAAAATTTCCTAGGATGGAAACACTCCAGGAACCTCGGCAATGACAAATGAGCTCAGCACAGCCATCTCCAGAGGCTCCCGGTACTCTAAAGCCTGCGTCTCATGCACGCGGGCTCTCACATTAAGGGCTGGTCTGTGCACCAGAGTGGAGGAGGTCCAGAGCCCAGACTTCTGGGAAGGGAGGTGCTACGAGTGGACCAATCGGTCTTTAAGAGAGTGAGGAAAATGATGGCTCACAGCTTTCAGTCCTGCTCACAGAGAAACCAACTTGACACAGTGCTGGGTGCTAGCCTCCCCTGGGCTGGGCTGGATCAAACCTGCTCCCACAGCACCTGGAACACCCCCATCATTGAACAGCACGCTGGGCTGACACTCTGACTTGTCTTCCCTGCTAGACGACTAGCTCCCTGAGTGAGGGAAGACTAAGTCACACTGGACTTGACAACATCCAGCACAGTGCCTGGCTCAGATCCCAATACCTAGCCCTGCTGAGTCCCTTCAACTCTTTCAGCCTCCATTTCCTAGTGTGTGAAGTGGAAATAACCACCTCCAAACCCGAGGAGGAGGAAACAAGAGAGCACAGGAACGCCTTTACTTCGCCCCAAGCCTGCCAGAGTCTGTGCTCAGCAATGGTTAGCTAGTGAATGAAGTTGGCATAGTGAATCTTGGGTAAGAGAAGGGGATAAACATTCTAAGAAATGACTGTGGAATTATGTCATAAATAACTTATTAGGAACTGAAGCGATTCAGTGGGTAAAAGCACTTGCTATCCAAGCTTGATGACCTGAGTTTGGCTCCCCAGAACCCAGGTAAAGCTGGACACAGTAACAAGCAAGCATCTAATCCTAGCCCTCTCTGATGGAAGAGACTCTTGCACATTCATGGGCCAGCTAGCCTGGTGTATGCAGTGGTAAACAACAGGAGAGCCCGTCTCAAACAAGATGGAAGGCAAGGACCAATGCTTGAAGTCATCCTCTGACATCAACACACACACATCATATATGCACACAAGGATAAAAAATAATAATTTAATAGGAATATATCTGAATGACAGAAGAAAGTGGCATATGCGGAAGTCACCATGGAGGAGTCAATTAGATCTGAAGAGGTGAACCCAGGCCCAGGGCCAGTGTGTGGGCAGTTCAGAGGCTGGCCACGGAATCTGCCATGTCAGGAACTGTATCTCCAGTTACAAGAGGGTCTGTGCAAATGTGAGGCGATACTCCATTGGGGACAGTATCAGGAAGAGTCAGGCACGCCTGCCTGCTCTACCTGGGACAATGGATCACCCCAGGAGACACTGAAGAACCTTCCAGGAAATGAATAGCACAGACTATTAGGGGGCTTGTAGAAGGTGAAAAGAGGGGGCAGAACAGCAGTGAGGGAGTTTGATTTTGGTTGAGGAGAAAGCAATGGAGAGTGAAGGAAAAGAAGCAAGCAAACTCAAGGAGCTAGGCAGAAAATGTCTCAGAAAAGCTGCAATGGACCCCAGTGCTGTCAAGGCTCCCTCATGCCCAGACCTGGATAAAATACAACAAATGTGTTCCTTTGACACTGTGCAACAACACAGCCACATGACTATGGAAAATTCCAGCTGAAAGCTTTGACCAAAGTGGATAGGCGCAGAGGTCACCGTCACCAATGAGGTTGGACAAAACCACCTCCAGAAGGCCTGGGCTTGGGGCCAGCCAACGCTTTCCACTTGCAGGCAAACCCAGGCCCGAGTTCCAGGGACAGAACCTTTCAGGTGTATTTTTTCCTTTCTTTTTTTTTTTTAAGCCACTTACAGGAACCCAAGGTCCTCCAATGACTTCAGAGAAATCCTTTGGATTTAATTTGGTCTTAAATAAATAACAATGGACACTTTGTCCTACAAGACTGAGCACCAAGAAAAAAGATACAGTAATTCACCAAGTTCCTAAGGTTTCAAAAATTTTGCCTGACATTTGTCCATCATACACACAATGAGAGGACCTTCGCTTGAATGGCCTTGTACAGGGCAAAGGGGAGGAAGAGAGCGAGGGAGCTGTAAGCTCAAGGTCACACATGCCCACGCAACACCACATACAAAATGGCTGCACTGCTGCTTCCTTCTGAGTTTCAATCTAATTAGACAAGATATGCTAATGAGTTGGCAGAAGTGGTATTGGTTCAGCTGTTCCAGACCCCAGTGTTTCTTCCTTATTAAAAATAAAGAGACCCAAGGGCTCAGTTTGGTAAAGATGCACACAGAGAGGCACATTTCCCTTTTAAAAAGTTTTGCATTAAAAAGCACTATCTGTTTAATAATTATCAAAATTCCCGTGTACACCAGCAAGATTTCTGAAGTGCCTGTGTCTTGAGACAGAATGTGAAGGAGACCTGGAGAACCCAAGCTCTGGTGTCGCTCTGTGCTCTCAGCCAGGTTTCCCTGGGCAGAGCATGGGACATCTTAGCCCCACCTTCGAACTAGAACTATCAAATGAGTGGGGTGCTCCTCCTGGCTCCCAAACACTGGGGAGAGAACGTGTTTGAAAGTTATCTGTGAACTACGAACACTTTGCTAGCACCTACTCAGTCAACAAATATTTACTGCAGACCTACTAAGTGCCAGACACTATTGTCCTTTGACTGCTGATGGCATTACCAACATGCATCTTTTCCAGCTCAGCCATAAGGTACCCATTCCAAATAGGGTTGGTCTCAAGCCAAGCTCTCACTCGGTCTTTTTCCCAGTTGAGATATCAGACACTAGTCTCTACCAACCTAGGAGGTCCTGGAACATTTTGGTACAGATGATAATAGGGACAGGGTCCTTTTGGCACCTCTGCTGTCCAGGGGGGGGTGTGATTCTAAGAAGGTTCC
The DNA here is from genome assembly GCA_004024765.1 of Zapus hudsonius. Taxonomy (NCBI): domain Eukaryota; kingdom Metazoa; phylum Chordata; class Mammalia; order Rodentia; family Dipodidae; genus Zapus; species Zapus hudsonius. Next base: position 86,335 of record PVHP010002047.1, on the reverse strand, counting down.
AGAACCTTATTCTCTATAACTACAAAAGCAAGATAGGTTTGAAAAGCAGGGACAAAGATGAGGAGAGGAAGCAGGGTCAGCCTCCATGATTACTCTCTGAGGCATCAGAGTGCCTGCCTGCATCGGCACAGCAGGTGGCCCACCATGAGCCCAAACTCACCCTGCCACAGCTCTGTCACAAGCTCAGCTTGCTGACATTACTGCCCTGACCTTTATCCTTGGTTCTTATCAAGGGAACCTGCCTGAATGAGGAACCCATTTCCCTACTGTGGGCCAGAGGGTTAGCAGTTACCACCTACAGCTGTGTGCTCTCTCTGAACTCCACCAATAAATCATCCCACCAAGACCAGAGCTCTGCTTTGCTACTACACCAAAGAAGGTATTGATGTAGAACTCCTCAGGAGGCTCCTTAGACCAGAGCTAGCTCTAGAAATTAATGTTCAAGTTCCCCAGTGCAAAGCTCAGCTTCTGGTCAGCAGTAAGCTCCCACCAAACAAGGACAAAATGAAAAGTTTGCCCACATGTCCTTAGCACTGCCAAATGTCTACACCCTTGCCCCTCCCCCATGCACAGGCCCTCTGGATGCTAGTTCTCTAGCTGGCCCTGACCAACTTTCTGGGTCAAGTCCACTTGCTCCACTTCCAGGCTGCCCCTGTGCATCATAGCAAATTCTAAGAGCCCAGATGCTAGCCACACTCTGAAGTCTGCCTCAGGGGCCGAGATCCCTCTAGCTCACAGACAATGCGAATACTTAGCCATCTAGCATCTTTGGGCACCCACTTCCTGTTGTCCAGTGAGGAGTCCAATCAACACACTACGTGCATCAAGCCTCGTGTTGGGGGCTCTGTGAGGATCAGAGGTCAATATGGAGCAAGAATGGCCCAGGCCTGTCTAGCCTACAGTATACCTGATCTTGGTTCTTGTTAGATCTGGGCATCTACCCTGATAATGCATGCTAGAAACTGTGTTTCTGTGTGGTAGGGAATGCTTGCGATCCCAGCACTGAAGGGGCTGAAACAGGATTGAGAGTTCAAGGCCAACCTCTAGGATACATATATAATGAGACCCTGCCTCAAATATAAATAAACAAAAAATTTCAAAAGACTAGTCAGCAGAAGAAAAGCACACATATGACAAAAAATAAAGGCTAATCTGAGGTTTATTCCCAGTCTCTTCCACTCACTATGTGACTTCATGTAAGTCCTGCTCTCTATCTCCTGCTCAGTCAGGTCACCACAGGCCTGTAGTGACTGCCAGCCACTCTGCTCAGAAGGTGGTTCTAGGCCACAGCAGCAGCTTTAGTGCAGACTGACTCTGACCTGCAGAACCAGCCTCTACATTTGAACAGTGTGATTCTGCACACTGATGTCTGAGTGACAGGATCTGAAAGCTTCTCAGGAAGGCCAGGGTCAATCTGGAACATCAACCTGACATCTTCTGCAAGAATATGGAAAAGCCATGCATGTCACAGGCCTTCCCCGAATGCCACTGGAGGCTGAAGGCCGTGCAGAAATGCCGCAGGGTCCTCTGACACAGCTGCACCCAGGAAGCATCTCTCAAGGACTCGAATCTCTAAATTTGACATGTTTAGCTAAAATGACTTAAAAACACTAATTATGCACGGAAGTCAAACCATGAAGCGAGCATTAATGGATCTAGAGCTGTTCCTGTCCTGGCATGCTGCCAGCTGGCACTAAAGGAGCTCTAAAATCAGCAGAGGTCACCTCCGAAACCACAGCGTCTCTACCTACTGCCACTCAGTCAGAGACCAGCTCTCGCCCACAAGAACTTCAATCTCAGCTGGAATCCTACAGACCAGACTGCTCTCAAAGGGGTTTTCTGTGTAGGGACGATATGTTGACAGGCTGGCTGGCAGAGGTGAGAGAGGCCACAGCCCTACACGAAACTGGTCCATGGCACAAAAAGGAAAGCCAGGGAGGAGCTGCACCGACCAAAACTAGTGAAGCAGATCCTGCTGACAACCCAGGAAGAAGACCATCTTCTGGCTTAGTGAGTCTTTAGCTGAGCACCTTCATCACTTCAGCCAGGGAGGTGCTGAGACCAGGCATGGCTTCTAGTCCCAGCTCTACACTAAGGGGCTGCAGAGACCTGGTCACCTACTCCTCTGTTCCCATGAATCTTTACATGGAATTTTACTGCCCACCATCACATTATTCATCTGTTCACAAGGCCAAGGCTTGCTGTGCACCAGCTACCATTCAGTTGTTTCTTTCCCAGCAGTGGGGGCTTGGGAAGGGAAGGTGGGCTTGGACATGGGTGGCTGCAGTTCTTCAACAAGTGAGCATGTGTCTCTTTCCTGGGCAGCTCTCAGCATTGCAGAGCCCACTTTTGATCAGCAGCACAACAAGAAAAGCACAATAGTATAACCCTGAAAACCCAGCTCCAGAAACTCCTACTGCACCTACCAAAGCCTTCTCTCCCTTTGTACAGCTCAGGACCACAGAACTCTGTACTAGCTGATTTCCCCCACTAACTCGAGCAGAAGTCTCAAATGCAGGGGCTTGTGAGATGGTTCAGTGATTAAATGCACTTCTTGGCAAAGCCTGATGACCTGGATTCAATTCCCAAGCCACTCAGGTAAAACCAGATGTAAAAAGTGGAGCAAGCATCTGGTGTTTGCAAGATACCCTGGTATATCCATGCACATGAAGATGAATTTTAAAAAGAAATCTCAAATGTAAATCTGACTGTAACATTCACTATAATCTATTGGCTCTGATCATACTCAGTCGCTCCAAATCATTTTCAAGATCTGAAAACATTACACAGAATCAAAGGAGCCGGGGTGCAAGACTCCTGGTCACCTTCCCTCTCCGTGACTAAGTCCTCTTTACTGTGAAGAGAGATGCCAGTAAGAATAGCCTGAACACCTTCAGCCTGGGCCAAACCTGCAATGTGAGCCACCACCAAGAGCTATGATGGGCCCACAGGATCTAAGCTTTGCCATCTCCAGGATGCCCCTGACCTCCAGGCTTGAATCGATCCCCAAACAACACACACTCCATCTTGCTCCACATTACTTGTTCCACGCAGACTGTGAGTGTTTTGAGGACAGGACTATAAACCTTGTCTGTACATAACAAGTCTTCAATGAATGTTTTATGAACCAACAAACCCATGAACAAAAGAAAGTCAACAAACAAGAGCCAAAGTTCATTCTCTCCATTTCATCATCACAGCTGAAAAGATGGCCCTTCAAACCAGTGAGCTGGGCCATCCTCAGTCCAGACGCCAGAAGAGAAGGAGAAGACCACTGGGGAGATGGCTGAGCTGTTAAAGGCACTTGATTACAAGATGTAAATCTGGGAGACACTTGGACTCCAGTGCGTTTAGGATGTTTTCTAGATCAAAGAATACTGACAAGTAGGCCCTGTCACCTAACTGTGATGCTTTGTGCTACTCCTACCAGGTCTTTTCAGGTCACAAGATTTTTTTTTTCTGTGAAACTGGACAGGATTTACATTTTTGTTATTAAATGCACTGTGCAAGGACCTAGTACACAATCCCTATTTGAATTAACATTTGGTGAACCCCAGAGTATAGAATTCTCATTCCCGATGCCGTGAACGAGGACTTTTGCAAGTAGTCAAGTCACAGAATCACTCTGGGCACCTGCCCCTGGGAATTTAAATTACTTAAGTAAGGCAAGCTGACTTCCAAGAGAATAGCCTGTATTTCCATCCACTTATATAACTATGCATTGTCAAGGCGCAACAATAACCCATGCTGTCATCTCATGCCCCCTAGAAAAAACTCCTTTGGGGCTCTTTCTACATTTATTTTCAATTGTCAGATCCCCAGAGGAAAAAATCAAATCACTGACGCTATTTCAAACTCCACGCTCAAGGCAGCCACGGAGAGGATAATAGGGCAGCTCAGCTTTTGCTCTCTTTGAGGCAGGAAGACACCCCATGGCTGCAAGGGGAAGCCAGGACGCATGTGTGGACATTCAAAATACAGCAAGGAGACCCAAAACAGAAAGATAAGAGGAGCTGGAGGAAAATGTTATTTGAAACTATGAATCATTTCAAGGTAACTTAGGTTATTATGTAAGAAGCCAAATGAGCCTTCAGCACTGCCGCCGCTGATTCATTGTTGCAGCCGCCATTCATGCATTCAGTCAGCAAACGTCCACAGTGAACCCATTAAATGCCAGGCACTGCAGCAGGCAGGCAAGCAGCACAAGAGAGGTTTCGAGTAGCAGAACCTGGGCCTGCAGCCGCACTGTGTTCCTGCCATGCTGGCCTGCAGTGTGTATGAAGGGCTCACTCATGCTCTGGTGCAGGTCACTTCACTGTGTAACTGTTTCTTCCTCCAGGATGTCTTGCCTAACTGGGACCCCACCCAAACCTGGACAGATCAGACGTGCCTGGAACATATCCCCATCATTTCTTCTTCAGCACTTTCCACTCCTTATTGTTCTCCCCCCCCCCCCCCCGTGACTAGCATGGTGGCTCAAACCACATGTCCAGAACACCCTCTCCACCACCTTTATGCAGGCTCATAAGCTCCCTGAGTGTCACAACTGATAATGCTCCGAGAGCATGGTGAAGAAGAAATGGCATGAGATGTGCAAGGTGCTGGCATGAAGCAGACCCTCAACAGCCACCAGCACCCTCAACTCTCCAATGGTGAAGAAGGACTTGATATCATATCCCTACAGGAATTTATCAAGATGAGACTGAGGCATGAGTTACACATGAGAACTTGAGTAGGACGAGGCTCTGAACTTGAGCTCCTATAATCTTTTTGACCACGGTACACTTGGCCCTGAGGATACCAAACAAATGGCTGCAGTCATGGGGAGAAGATACAGAGACTGAGCCCAGCACTCACACCATAAAATGGCCTTTGAAGGCTGTATACAAAGCATACAAAAGTGTCTTCACCACTTGGCTGTCTGTGGGTAACTTAGGGGACTTAAATGCCTGCAAGTGGACAGAGGAGGGCCAGGGAAGGGAAGCTCTCACAGTGACATGAGGCCAGCACCAGGCCAAGATCCAAAGGAGAGGGCTCAATCCAAACCCACCACCTAGTAAACATGCAATCTGAGAAGTTTTTCCCTATAGGCGCATTCACCTTCTCTAAAGGGTTAGACTAGGGCGGTGCCTGGGGGCCCACACAGGCTGAATCGCTGGGATCCTGACCTCCTGCAGTCAGCTGTAATGAAGCTAAGGAGAAAGGGCATTCTGTGACACTGCTTTCTGTCACACAGCAGATGTCATGGTCTTGAGGAAGAGCCTGCTTAGTCTCCTGGCTCAGCACTGCACCTGTTCCTTCCATGTTTGCAATTGATTAAATAATATCATCACTCACACTCCTGAAAACAGCCACTATTTGTTACAATCAGTGTTTTAGGTTTTTTTTTATAAGATTAGCTAGGGTATTACAAGGATTAATCAATGATTTTGCCAAGAAAAATTTACTGAGAAAACAATTTTCTCCCTTCATTGTTTCCATTGTAATAACAGTTATACCCTTAAAGAATTGCTAACCCGCACTGAGAATCAGGCTACTATGCTAGAAGGGGAATACTTACTTCACAAACAATGCCACAAAGAGCCACATAATCCATTCATAACCCATGGACTCTTCTATAGGGAAGCCCTATAAATGATACTGAATATCCCAGACTTGCAATAGGACCCTGTGACACAAGTTATATTAGTAAGTTGCCATGCATTGTTGAAGTTCTCAAGGACCAACCCTGAGCCAGGCGTGGTGGCGGCACGCCTTTAATCCCAGCACTCAGGAGGCAGAGGTAGGAGGATTGCCGTGAGTTCAAGGCCACCCTGAGACTACAGAATGAATTCCAGGTCAGCCTGGACTACAGTGAGACCCTACCTTGAAACCCCCCCCCCAAAAAAAAAAACCTCTGGGAATGGACAGGCCCCCCATCTCAAAGTGTCCTCTAAGACCACTTGTCTTGGGGCTGGCTGCCCCTCTCCCTCTGTGATAGGGAGAAAGGAGACAATAAACAGCCCAAAGGTTAAAAGCACTGTGCCCTTGAGAACAGCTGGAGAGTTAACCACTTCCCAGGCTCTCTGGTGCCCCACACCCATATCTTAAGACTTGAGCAGAAGTCCCTATTGTTTATCTCATGATATGTCTGTGGTATAAAATGATATAAAAATATATAATATATATATATATATATATATATATATATATATATATATATATATATATATATATATATATATAAATGTTAATCTGAAGCCTTAATGAAGGAGATGATGTTCTGCTCAGGACCCTCAATCAGAAAACTCTGTTTTGTTTCAACAAGGCTTTCCCAGTCATTCTGCTGGATGTTGTAAGTGCCTGATCTGATGTTCTCTTAGTTATCCACTACTTGTCATTGGTGCTTTCAATTTCCAGAGGGTATGGTGGCCTACATAAGATGTTCTGGATGTTTGGTCCCCAGCAGGTGGCAATTTGGAAGATGGTGTTTGCTGGAGGATGTATGGCTGGGGGTGGGCTTAGGGGTGTTGTAGCCAGCTCCCCTTGCCACAGTTCATCTCATTCTTACTGCTATGCTCCACCTGCTGGGGCAAGACAGGATGCCCAGCCTCTGCTCCACCATCCTTTTCTGCCATGATGAAGCTTCCTCTTGAGACTGTAAGCCAAAATCAACCCTTTCCTTCCATCAGATCCTTTGGGAAGGTGTTTCTGTCCAACAAGGAGAAGGTAACTGCAACAGTGAGGCTTCTCCAGTCACTTCTGATGGATGCTGGATGTGCCCAGCTTGATGTTCCCTTACTCATCTGCTACATACATTTGTTCTTTTACTCTTGTTGGCAATAAACTTAATAAACTCACTCATACGGAACTGAAAGGATGACTCTCATAAGTCATTTTTCCAAAAAGAACATAACTGGCAGAGTCAGCAGGATCTACAAAATACCATTTCTGTTTCAAAGGAGTGACTATTTCAAGGTTGCTGGTGTACAGAAAGCACATCTGGCCATTGTCACTGAAGGGCTAGTTTTGGACCCAGCACTTGGAACAGAGATGTATGGGATGGTGATAGAACTGGAGAGGAGGAGAGTGGAGAGGATAAACAACTACCACCCCATAAAAACCTGGCTACTCGGGCCTCAAAGCTATAAACAGTTCAAATGGGAAATTAATCCTATAAGAACCCAAGGACTGAAAACGACTGTAAGATTCTTGGGGATAATTTAAAACATGGAAAACAATTTTTTTTTGGACTCAAAACTACAATGACAGCTAACACATAAAGGTTTTGGGCACTCTCATCTTTTCTCTTCTACTCCTGCCTTACTTTACTTACAAGACAGTTCATTGTCCAAGGGTCAGCCCTTGCCAGGACGTAGCGTTCTGTCATTCTCAGACTTTTATGAAGAAAAAAATACGTAAAAGATTCTGATAGTAATATTTATATATTGTGTGTATGTATATCTACATATATATGTAGATATATGTAGATATACATAGAGAGAGAAAGAGAGGCTGTCAATAAGTTAAAAAACTTGTAAAAGAACTTTTATTTTTTATTGATATCTTTATCATCCAAAATTAGATACATTGTATGAGCAAATATTGTGTTGGAATCCCCATTTACCTCCTCCCTGTTCCCAGCCCACTTTAAAAAAAATCCAAAAAAAAAAAAAATCCAAGGTTGGAGAGGTGGTTCAGCAGTTAAAGGCACTTGCTTACAAAGCCTGCCAGCCCAGGGTTCAGTTCCTCAGTACCTACATAAAGCCATATGCACAAAGTGGGACAGGTTTCTGAAGTTCATTTGCAGTGAGAGACAGGAGGCCCTGGTGTGTGCTTTTCCTCACAAATAAATAACTGGATAAACAAACAAATCCAAGAGGTAACAAGGTCTAAGACCACAGACAAAAGCTTTACAGCTTAACAACATGTAAATACATAGTTAATTTACTACAGTATGACCTAAGTGTAATTTGGATTTAGCTTTCTATTAAGTTGGAAAGTTTATTTGTTTATGTTGCTATTTCTCACTTATGTTTTCTGTTAGGGTTAGCCTTTTAACTACTTGGGAAACTGAATCTTAACAAAATCCAGATTTGCATAAAATCTGTTTATTTTTGTAAGTTTTATCTAAGTGTTACACAGAAGTTAAAACTATCCTGAATCTTCAAATACAAAATCTTGGATTCATAAGTCAATGAGGACAAAGGGACAAAACACAGATAGCCAATATCTTGGTCCTTGCCCTCCAAAGTCAGCCAGCACCAGGAAATGACAAAACCTCTCTGAAAGAGCCACACTACTCTGGTAAGCCACCTCCCTCTTGATCAGAGAGGCAATACAGACTCAGACATATAAAAAGGAAGATGATGTTCTCAATGCGTGTAAGGGAAGCCACACGGTCAGCAAGACACTCAGCAGTGTGTCTCCTAGGTCATTCTAGTTCTAGCCAAGCTGGCATCACTGTCACAACCTTAAAAAATGAAGGGCTTCCCTCTCCCCCTCCTTCCCTCTCCTCCTCCTTCCCCTTCCCTCTCTCCTTCCCTCTCCTTGGACTTCCCCATCCCCCTCCTTCTATCTCCTCCACCTAACCCTTTTCCCCTTCTCCTTCCCTCTCTTTGGCCTTCCCTTTCCTCCTCTCCTTCCTGATCCTCAGACTTCCACCTCTCCCTCTTTTTAAAATTGATTTGAGGGTGGTTTTTTTTTTTTGGGGGGGGGGGAGTTTAGGTAGGTTTTCACTCTAGCCCAGGCTGACTTGGAATTCACTATGTCTCAGCATGGCCTCAAACTCATGGTAATCCTCCTACTTCTGCCTCTCCAGTGCTGGGATTAAAGCTGTGTGCCACCACGCCCAGCTAGATTTTTTTCCCTTGTTGTTGTTGTTTGTTTGTTTTTAATATGTTAGCTCCACCTGTTGGCTGAGAAGAGCTACATACCAGGTGTGCTGCAGGATCCCTGAGCCCCTGAAAGCAGAACCACAGTGAGAGGATTCTCCACTCAAGGGCTGTGGGGGTCCTGAAGAAGATCCCAGGGACCTTCCCTTCCCCAAAATGCCAGCACCAGAAACCTCTGAGGAACTGGAGACCCCAAGGGACCAGAGCCACCCTGCACCCACACAGCATTCAGCACAGCCCATCTCAACAGCAGATCCACAGATCCAACCAGCCTAGCTGAACCCATAACACAACAAAAAGGTGAGACCGAAGCCATCACAGAAGATAACAGAGGTAATACCTACCTGGAAGTGCTAACTGCACCTTCCATGTTAGGGAAGGGTATGTGTTAAGAGTTGGTTGATATACTTTCGGTCATCTTTGCCATTCTTAAATAAGATGGGTTTTAAGAGTGAAGCTGTTGCTTTTGATATCTCTTGATTTATAGGGCCTTTTATTGTTTTCTTCTGTCTTTCTTGGGGGCAGGGTCTCACTGGGTTCCAGGCCAACCTGAAACCCATTATAGATCAGAATTCTCAGCCTCCCACTAGACAGGATTAAGGGTGTGGGTTAACACACACCCTGAGGAACTTTGTCTTAGTTAGATTACCTGTTTAATCCCCAGTCTTGCATAAATACTCTGCTGGTCTTGTTTATATGTATATTTTGCCCAGTTGGATATTAGGACTGTATTTTGCTCCACCCAGCCTACTAGGATATCTGCATAGCAGGCAACTACAACACATTGGGTTTCTTCTGTTGTCACTTTGGGAGTCATATAAGGGCCACATCTGGCATCTTAGGCTCCCACCCTGAAGATATAGGATTTCTGATCTACATGTCTAAGAATAGAGCAGATAATTAAAAAACCCAAGCACTGAATCAACTCAAGATGCAAAAACCTCTAGATTATACTACAAGAAACAAACAAACAAAAAAATCAAGACAATTTAAATCCACCAAAAACTATTAATCCATCAAAAATGACCTCCAGTGAGACTGACTTAGATGAAATGCCTGAAAAAGAATCAAAAGAATGATTATAAATTTGTTTAAACAAACTCCAGAAAGAGAACACAGGAAGCCAACTTAAGGAAATAAGGAGGTGGATACAAGATATGAGCAAGGAAATAGAAATAATAAAGAAATTCTGATCAGAAATGCTAGGAATGAAAAGCACAGTAAGTCAAATATAAAATTCTGTAGAAAGTCTCACCAATAGAATGGATCAAGGAGAGGACAGAATATCTAACCTGGAAGAAAGGTGGCAGAACCAGAAAAGTCAAAGAGAAAGACAAAGTAATAGAAAGGTATGAATGGGACTTTTAAGATATTTGGGACTCTATGAAGAGATCAAACGTAAGAATTCAGGGTATAGTAGAAGGAGAAGAATTTCACACTAAGGGCTTAGTAGATATTTTCAATAAAATCACAGAAGAGAAATTTCCCCCAAATAGGGAAAGTGGTGCCAATGCAGATACAGGAAGCATTTAGAATACCAAACAGACAAAACCAGGAAAGAATCTCTCCTCACCATATTATAATTAAACTACTGAACACACAGATCAAAGAAAATATATTGAAGGTAGCAAGAGAGAAGCATCAAGTAACCTATAAAGATGAGCCCACCAGGATAATAGCTGATTACTCAACACAAACCATACAAGCCAGAAGGGCTTAGAGTGTTGTATTCCAAGTTCTGAAAGATAACAACTATTAACCAAGATTACTATCTCCAGCAAAGCTATCCATCACAACTGAAGGAGAAATAAGGACTTTCCACAACACAAGTCAGCTAAAAGAATATTTGGCTACAAAGCCAGCTCTTCAGAAAATACTTGTAGGGAACCTTCAGTCTGAAGCAAAAGAAAAGCACCAACATGAGAAAACAGGAAAAAAATAAACCATATTCAAATAAGAGGTAATACAAGAGAGTAAAGGGAAAACTATGAAATCAAGAAATGGCAAGAATAAAAACATACATTTCAACAATAACTCTTAACATTAATGGCTTTAATCTTCCAACTGAAAGACACAGACTTGCAGATTGGATTAAAAGGCAGAATCCTAGCTACAAATGTTTAGATTTGTATGTGAGTTGGAGTAACAGTAGTAGAGGCCAGTAAGCTAGAAAGGAGCTATGAGGGAGGAGAGAGGAGACTGAAGGGGAGAGTACGGTGTATGTAAGTAAATGAACTGATTACTGGGGCTGCAATGGCTGAAAAGGGGTCAGGGGAAAGGATTGAGTAAAGGAGGGGTAGGAGAAGGGTTAATCAAAATTCAAGAGGTTTAGAATAAGCCATATGGAAACCTACTTCTTTAGATAATGACATGCCCAGAAGCCATGGATTGTTAGTAGAAAAATTTCAGTGCTAGGGATGGGATACCTTCCAGTGAGCTGTTAGCCAGGGGAGCTCTTGAGGCCCCAAAACATTACAAGCCATTGCCAAGGCTCTTGGTTGCACACCAGAACAAGATGGTAAGACCCTATTGCTGAAGACCACATATGCTTGGGCTACAGGTCACTGAGAAATCAAACTGGAAAGGAACTGGAAACCCCCTCCCTGTTAACCAGCTGACAGCTGAAAAAAGCTACAGCTACATGCAGACCTATGGGAGAGAGAAGTCATCAATAGTGGGAAATAGCAATGGACCCTGTAAGCCCTAAGATTGGCCAGCCAGGCCAAACAAGCCAACTAGTTCAATAGTGGCACATCTTTTATTGGGGAAGCCAACTGCTCTCTAATTGGACTGAAGGCCTGCTCCACGGAAGAAAACACATGCCTAGTTCTGAAGACCTAGTCAAAAGCCTATGGTCGGGGAGGTCATGAGATCTAGGGGAGTAATGCCTTCTGTTTGGCTAAATGCACATTATTATGTCTACAAAATGCCTTATAATCAGTTTTTTAAATGTGCATACCCATATAATAATGCTATCCTCACTTTTGGCTAGAGAAACTTCTCTTTTCAGATAGCAGTGACCACAGGGATAACTCAAAAGTCACCATAGGGCTAAGAAATGACAGTGGAGTGTTCAGCATTGGGACATCTCATTTCCTGAGGCTTGGGGTCTATTGCAGAAGAGGTGGCAGAAAGATTTTAAGAGCCAAAGGAAGGGTAGGACTGCTTACACTGCAAACTTCCAGACACAAAATGCCCTTGATATTCATGACTTCATAGTGTCTGACACTGTCTTCATAAGACCTTCAAAGTGGAAGGAAAAGATGATGATATCAAAACAAAATAGAGACTAATTGAAAGGGGTGTGGAGGCAATTATCATGTATTGTCTACAATTATGCAAGCTGTCAATAAAAAGTTTAAAAAGAAAGAAGGCACAAAAAAAATGAAGGGAGGGCTGGAGAGATGGCTTAGTGGTTAAGATACTTGCCTCCAGACTGTAAGGACCTGGATTCAATTCCCAGTATCCACATAAGTCAGGTGCACAAAGTGAAGCACGTATCTGAAATTCATTTGCAGTGGCTAGAGGCCCTGGCATGTCCATTCCCACTCTGTTTCTCTGTATCTCTGCTTAAAAATAAATAAAATATAAAAATAAAGTAAAAAAAAGTGAAGGGAGATTTGAAAGAAAGATGGAGAAATAAATGTATAGGGGACACATGAAAGATTGCTGAGCCCTGAATAACAAATGGAAGATTAACCCAGAAGAAAGAGGTGGTGAAGCAGTATCAAGGTGACTCTTGGCCTTAACCACCAAGGGGCAAAAGGAACTCTGCACAGCTAGGCTGTGGACCAGCACTATTATGAGTCCTTTGTTTTCTTGTTGTTTGGGGTCGGAATGGAGATGCAGAGAAACTGGAGATGTGGGGCAGCTTCAAGACAGATGGTCTGAAGCTGTCATCTTCCAGTGCAATGATTGCTTCATGCATATGAATTCAAACAGTAGCCGTGACTCTAAGGTGTCATTATGTCTTAAACATGTGAGCAACCATGCAATAAAAAGTGCTCCTGACAACGAAGGCCATCCAGAATGACATAGTGAACTTTACTGCAACTTAGTTTTAAGGAACATATTTGATTTTGAAATATCTATTTTTCTGGAATGAGAGTCAATGCCAAGTTAGGTCTAATTTGATGGGCCAGTGCAACTTTCCTCCAGCACACAACACAATGTTACAGATGGGGCAGACAATAATAATGAACAGTCCTGGACTTAACTGAGAGATGAGTTTCATAGGTCACAAATGATCCAAAGTCATCTAGGGCCTGGAAAAGAGGGCTCAGTGACTAAAGTCACAAGCATGACCTGAGTTTGGAGCCCCACAGCCCATGTAAAAAAGCTTGTCACACATAGTTGTATTTGTAATCCCAAGAGGCAGAAACAGGAGAATCTCCAGATGCCTGTGGGTAAATTAGCTGACAAGTGCATAGTGAGCCACAAACAAGGTGCCGTCAAGGACCTCCACACATGCACTGTGGCACATGCGCATACATTCCCACAAAATAAATCAATAGACCGATAGATAAGTAAATAAATTAATAAATAAATGAAATCCAGAGACAGCTCAGTTCTGTCATCTTTTTAAGTGGAGACTTAACCTGATGGGATAGGTAGCTGTAAATTTAATGTTTTCCCAATTCACGACTATACATTTCCCCACTGACTTTCTGCCATTTAATCTGTACTACAAATTAACATGGACATGTGACTTCCCCCCCTTCCCAAAGGGGAGTGGGGCTTCGACTGGGAGACAGGACCCAGGGTTCAGGATGTGCTCCTGGGAGTTGCCACATCTCTCTGGGGTTCAGCTTCTTCATATTTAAAACAAAACAGTAATCTTCTCCATAATGTGCCCATTTGTTGCAATGAGCAAGTAAGAAAGTAAGTGGTTACTATGAGACAGAACCTAAACTCATCTAAGTTTGAAACAATCAAACTTTTTCCTAAAGACCAATCTCTGTTTTGTGCACACAGCCAAGCAGGAGTTAAGCACACTGTTTAAGTGTATTTGTGCTCAACATGTCCAGGCTTTAGTATCTCCTACAGTTCACTACTAACAGCACATTTCCAGGATCTCCTAATATAAACAACCCAGTGCTGATTCAAGGACGCAGGATGGTATGTGTGGCTGGTATGACACACTACACTATTTCACATTGAGGGCTTCAGCCTCATAACATTTCATGTTCACAGAGTGTCCTGGAGCTAATCCCCTGTGGAGACAAAGGGACAACTGTGCTTTTAAAAGCTTTTAATATTAGGCAAAAAAAAAAAATGCTGCTTTCAGTCAGGATCACCAAAATCAGGTAGGCAGGTAGGAAAACCCAGACATCTCATTGTTGTTCATCCCTTACACTTTGGAGTAATGAAATATGTGTTGTTGAGAGACAAGAATCAGCAAAAACAAAACGCAGACAAAATGAATGATACCTAAATGTCTGTATGCCAACTAAAAATCTCTGTATGTCAACAAAAAATACATATATACATATACATGTATACATAAAAATATCATTGGAACAGTTAATTTAGTTAATTCCAGATGTTGATACAGCTATCATAGGACAAAATAGGACCAGTCAGCTGAGCCAACCAATAGTAGTCTTCAACAAAGTGGCTCTCCTGTTCCTATGACAACAGGTGCAAGAAACTTTCTACTGAAGGTGCACTTCCAGAAGTGCTTAGGTTATAATGCCAAAATAGTCAATGACTTAAGACTCAAGTGGTTTTCAGAATAATTAAAAGCACAAGGACTTTGTTCTTGTCTGGGTGCATGGATCACTGCTATCATCCAGAAGGCTCCTGACTGAGTACATGCATGGCTATCATCCAGAAGGTTCCTGAACGCACCCATCAGAAGGTTCCTGTCGAAGTACATATATGACGCTATTATCTAGAAGGTTCCTATCTGGGTGCATCTATGGCTGCTATCATCCAGAAGGTTCTTATCTGGGTATATACATGGCTACTATTATCCAGAAGGTTCCTATCTGAGTACATATATGGCTGCTATTATCTAGAAGGTTCCTATTGGGGTGAATCTATGGCTGCTATCATCCAGAAGGTTCCTATCTGGGTGCAGCTATCATCCAGAAGGTTCCTGTCTAGGTGCATGCACTGCTAATATCATCCAGATAGGCTATGAACCAAACGAGACAAAGAACAATTTAACTGAATGGTTCTTTAGCTGCTGTATTAATAAAGGATAATATAATACATAGTAAATATGTATTCAACAAAACAAGAGCTTCCTCTCTTGATTATTATGGGATACACAAATTCAAACAGGCCAAACAAACAATTTGGAGTGCAGAGACAAGTAAATATTAGCTTAGCCTGCCTCCCAGCTGCTAACCCAGACAGGATTCAATGTGGTTACACATTCAGGAGAAAGACACTCCTGTGCCATTTACCCTCAACTCCAATTCTCTGTCCTACTGAACCCACAGATCTGACAGCTGTCTCTGGTGAGACCCACCCACCACTTAGATTTTAGTTTCCTATACCCTCATCAGTGCTCCAGGGAGATGAGGTGGACAGGTGATGGGCTATGAGAAGTGGAGCCTTGATCAAGACTTCATAAGGACACCTTCATTCTCTGGCATCAGGTCACATGACATTGGTAGCCATGGAAGGAGAACTACAGACAAAAGTGTACAGGTGACCTCAGCCAAGTGAGTTTCTACTATAATAAAAAATGCCATCCTAATTTTATTTTTGCAAAACAGTAAATGGGATTATTTGATGAAAGAAAACTTCATCTACCATCCTACACCTAATACCATATCATTTTCATTTGTCAATATTTCCTTCAATTTTTTATAAACAGAATTCTATTCAGTGACATGAGCTGCACTTAATTTTTATTTTGTATTTATCCAATGGCCCATTGGCTTTTGTGGTTCTGGGGATCAAGCCCCTGGGCTTTGTGTGTTTTAAGCATGAACTCTTAACACGTGCACCCTGGAGCCCTATTGCTCCATGAACCTGAGAGCAGAAAGCCAAGTGGGAAGGGCTCATTGTCTCACTCTTCCCTTTCCGATTCTCAATTTAACCAGAGGAATTACATTCCTACCTGCTTTGTATTTGGAGATTCTATACAAACTTTTACTTGAAAAGAAAATGAGGCCTGGTATGGTGGTAAAGCCTTTAATACCAGAACTCGGGAGGCAGATGATCGCTGTGAGTTCCAAGTCAGCCTGGGCTGGAGTGAGAACCTACCTCAGGGGAAAAGGGGGGGGGGGACAAACAACAAAAAAACAAAGAAATGAAGGGAGGGAGGGAGGAAGGAAGGAAGGGGATCTACTTCTGTCAGATACTTAAAAACTAAGAGGGAGTAGAATTATGGAATTGTAAAAAGACTCTTGGAGAACTAATGCTTCATTTGATGGATGCTGAAGAAGAAACCTTCAGAGAGGAGAGACTTGCCTCAGCCTATCCAGGCAACGGAAGAGTAGGGCTGGGTTTCAGGTCTCCATCTCCAACAAAAAGGCCTTACTCCTAACTCAGGAGCTAGTCATCCATTCAGAACATATTATTGGGTCAGGGGAGACGGCTCAGTGGACAAAGCACTTGCACTTCGAGATGCAGCAGCCATGTTCCATACCCAGGCCCCATGTAAAAAAAAAAAAGTGTCAGGTTTCTGTAATCCCAGCATGCTGATTCTGACTGCAAGAAGGGAGACAGAAATTTCCTAGAAGCCCCAGAGCAGCAAAGAACAGCAACACAGACAGAATCCAGAGCTGAGCCAGAAACTCTGCCTCAAATGAGGTGGAAATAACTGACCTGAAAGTTGTCCTCTGACCTCCGCGCACAAGCCATGGGAGCCACGCCCCCAACAGCACATGCACACATGCACACACCCACACACAAGAACAAGCACAGACACAATCTAAATAATAAAAAAGTGAAACATATTTATCCCATGCCAGGCACTGATTATAAAGACGAAAGCAATCCTGGCTTCATGGTACCTCACCAGAGGAACAAGCAGTGTGTCAGAAGTCCCCAGGGGGAGGGGGTAGAGGAAGCATCTGGTAAACTCCCACAGAGACCACTGCCATGAGGTACTTATGTGCCAATGGGCACACACATTAGGTGCCACAGCTTGGCTCACATGGGCTCACTAATTCAGAAGAGGAAATCATCTAGTGAACTGTCTGTATGAAATGTCCCAGGATACTCCTTTATTTTTTTAATGTCATCAAAAGCAAATTAGTATAATATAACAAACAAGATATTAAAACTATTTGGTGACAAGATGAAGCAGAGCTTGAGAAGCACGCATAAGCATGAAGTTTAATGGTGTTAATGCTCCACTTGGTCTGAGAGAAGTGAGGAGAGGGTTGGCCATGCTCACTGCACCTGCCAGGTTACACTGGAGAGCATGAAGAGCTCTCTCATCTCATCTGTAAAATAAGGAGTCAGACTGGATATTCCCTGAGGGTTCCTGCTGGCAGTAAAACAGAAAAGCCCACTGGAGGCATGGTATCAACACCATTATTGGAATGCAAAGTAACACTAGTAATAACACATGACATTCCCAGAGCTCGTGCATCTTCAGTGTTTCACATGCACTGCTCTCATCTGACAAGTAATGGAATAGCCTTCCTTTCTTTTTTGGAGGGAAGGGGAACTTTCAAATGAGATGCTTCAAACACTCAGGCACCCACCACTACACCAGATGAGCTCAGGAATCAAGGCTCAAAACCAAATTTGAAACACTCTTGCCCTACTAAATGTATGTCAAAGGCCTTTAAAAAGCTAGCATCTTTGGCCAGGCATGTGATACACACCTGAAACCTCAGCACTTGGAAAGTAGAGGAAGGAAAAGCAGAACTTCAAGGCCAGCTTGAGCTCCATGAGACCCTGTCTAATTAAGTAAGTAAACAAATAAATAAAGTCTACATCCTTTCATCTGGGAACACTACTTCTAAATATCCTCCCTGAGAAAAGCAGAGATTGGACCAAAGATGTCAGTATGAAGATGCTGATCACAGGCAGATGCTCAGTGGGATGACCTTATCAACATGGCCAGGTGTGGTGGCATAAACTGGTAATCACAGTGCTTGGAAGGTGGAGGCAGGAGGATTATGAGTTTAAAGGAGCCTGGGCTTCAAGATACTCTTAACCATATAAATAACCCAAATTTCCAAAAATAATCACATAAATTATAGCATATCCAAATAAGTATGATTTTTAAGTTTTTAATAACTGTTAAAAAGAATATCTAAGTAATATGAGGAAAATACCAATGGGTTGGTAGAAAACCTAAATATGAGAAAAACATGTATCTCATATATAATATGATATATATAATATCTCATATTTTTTAAAACCATATATAGAAAAAGGGTAAAAAATACACTAGAATGTTAGTGATTTTTTTCAGGGTTGGGAAATTACAGGTTATTCTTGCATTCTATAGTTCTGCAATGGGCATGTATTATTTTTAGAATAATTTTAAATTTCTTTTTTAAAAAGTCCCCATCCTGCCTACCTCATAACACAGTGCTAAAAACCAATAAAAGGATGAGCATCTATTTATATCCTAAAAAGGAATCCCCAGAGACAGAGAGGGAGGGGTTGAACCCAGCACTGAGTAACCACACAAAGCCTTCAGGTTAGACTTTAGGAACCTGGGATTCTAGAGTTCTCTGTAAAAGCTATATACCCAGGATGTGTCTTATACGGTTGGCAAGGCAGGACTGGATGGACCCACCTAGGTGGGCCTGGCACACTTCTGCTCTATTAGGGGTAAAGCAAGATCTGTGTCCAGGAAAGAGGTCCTCTTGGGGGCAAGCCTGTGTAGCCAAAAGCCACCATGCCTATCAGCTTCCAACACCCAGAGGGGCAAAAGTCATTCTGCCAAGAAAACATGTTGCTTGGACCTCCACTATGGACCCTCAGGTGGTACAGCCATGAGGAACTTCACTGGTCCTAAGGTTTCGCTCTGCAGGTGTGATCTCAGGCATGCCATGAGACAGGAAAGCAGAAGTGAGAATGTCAAAAGCAACCTGAAACATTGTTTTCTTGTCCTATCATTGGTCTGACCCACTGTTTTAAAGAACAAAATACTTGGGTAGGGGCTAGTCTTGGCCACAATGCAGTACAAGCTCCTTAATTTCCCAATGGACATCTAGGCTTGACATAGGAAAAATAAGACCCAAAGAAGGAAAATGACTTGCTGAGGCCAGGAAGCCAGTGACTGGCAAACTAACTCCAAAGCTTCTGTCCAGGTTTCCAGCTGGACATTTGCATTGTACACCCCCCGACTCTCTGGGGACTCTGACACAGGCTCTTCCACCTCCTGTGGGCATCTCTGCCCAGAACTATCTATCAATGACAGAGCCATCAGGAAATGTGAATTTCCTAGCTGGGAGTCATGAATAACAGACAGTGAATAAGCAGAGTGGGTAAGATGTCTGTGGTGGCTTAAATGTGAAATCCCATGGCCTCCTGTTTGTGACTAAGCTTCACACATCCCCAGCTGGAGAGCCTCTGAGAGGTACAGCCTTGCTGGAGGAGGTATGTCACTGGGGGTGGATCTTGGGATTTTATAGTCCTGCCCTACTTGCCAGTGCTAGCTAACTCACTCTTGTTGCTTCCTCACAGATGAGGTGACAAGATATGCAACCTGATGTCTCTCTTGCCATGCTTTCCCTATCATAATGAAGCTTCCCCTCAAAGCTATAAGCCAAAATAAACCCTTTCCTTCTGTCAGCTGCTTGTGGTCAGGTGTTTTGTCCAAGCAGCAAGAAGGTGACTATTACAAGTCCCAGCACTTGGGAATCTGAGACAGGAGGATGATGAGTTTGAGGCTCTTCATCCTGGGCTACAAAGCATGACAAAGGAAGGAAGACTGGAAGAGAGGGAAGGAGGGAGGTGGGAGGGGAGAGAGGGAAGGAACGGATGTATGAACAAAGCTGAAGCCATCCAAGGGGCTCAAAGAAGAAGACAACAGAGCAAGGGCATACTTTAAAGGATCAGAGGGGCCAGAGTGAAGCAATGAATGTGTGCTAGGAAAAAACAGCACTTTCTGTCTCGGTTTTTGGCATCTTTCAGCTTGGCTGTAGACTTACTCTCATCAGAGAGTGAAGCATTGTGGGAAACCAATGTGACAAGTGAATAATTACAACAATCTACCCTCCCTCTCTGATGGCAACTCCACTACCCAGGGCAGAGGGAGTGTGTCTAGTGTGTTGTGTTTTCTTCTACCATCCCACATTTTCACATTCTCAGAAGAGAAAAATGTGTAGAGGATTGAGCAAGAGACAGGAGAAGGAAAAGGAAGAATTAAGAGTGTATTTTAGTCGTAAACAAGCTAGATGACAAGCCAAGACATTGGCACCTCCTTAGCCTGTCATTTCCCTGACATTGAGTATCAAGGTGAAGTGGGTAACCATGGAGAGAAGAACCACTCCTCCCAGCCTGCCCCCCCCACCCCACTGGAGCACTGAGCTGGGAGGCTGCTAATCACTGCAGAGGCTGAATACAGTGAGATCTGGCTTCCTGGATCATGGCATTGGGGCATCACAGGCAGCGTGATCCCTAAGAGACAGGGCAGCACTGGGGACCAGGGAGAGGACAGAAGCAATGTAGGGATATTCCAAGAGTACAAACAAAGAGAAGGTCCAGCCTCTGGGTCAAATCTGTAGCCCAGTGGAACTCGGCCATCTGGCAGCAGGTGGCTGTTCTATTCTAGACCTGGCCATTCCCCTGGAGAAAACCCCTTCAGTGACAGTGCTGTCAGCCCCGTTCGCAAGTCATACCTCATGCCCAGCCATCACTCATCCCAGCAATGTGCACAAAAGAGAAAAAATGGTTATTTGCTTTATTTTGAACTTCTTGTTTTCTTTTGAATTAAAGGTTCAGTATAGGAAAATCTTTTTATAAAAGTCAGTGCCTAGAGCTGCGTCCCCCGTCCAGACCAGCAGAAAGGGGAAAGCTGAGTAGGGAGGCTAAATCAGCTAAATCAGTTCTAATAGGTTCAGCAGTGAAGGTGGAAAATATATATGACCAGAAAGAGGAGTGAACACAAAGCCAAGCTACTTTGTACCCCCACCATGTCTCTCCTCTCCTCATGGGAAAGATACCTAAGTCCCAGGATGCTAACAAGGACACCTGGGGTGGCAGAAAGGACAGCCGCACAAGTCAACTCTCTGGGTGGCAGTCCAGTTCTACCAAAAACCTGCTGTGCAGCCTAGGGCCAGGTGCTTAACCTCTTTGAGTTCCAGTGTCCCCACATGTAAAACAAAGACAATAATGTGTCTTTGTATACCTAATATTATTAACAGAAATAAACAAGACCATGTACACACTGATAGAAAAAGCCTCCTATAGTATCAGTTTCCCTCTCTACCCAATCTTATACACACTTCCACTCTGAAAAATGGTGATCAGACTTACACTAGAGAAAGTAAGTGCAAAGTTGAAATGTGAGCTACTGTCCACGGTCACACCACTCAACATTCAAGGAAGGAGCAAGGCTATGAATATCTGATGAATTGCAGCCAAAGGCCTAAAGTGAGAGGAGTTTATTTGAACAATTTGCTTCTCTTTCAATATTTTATGATAAGCATTTTTAAATACACAAAAAGGTTTAAATTACTGCAAAGCTAGAATTCATATTCTTACTACTCACCTAGATTCCACAGTTAACATTGCATTCATTTGTATGTACTTGCTTAATAACATTATTGTGGGTACCTTCTTTTGCTGGGACAAAACACCCAACCAAAAGGAGCTGATGGGAGGAAAGGTTTTATTTTGGCTCCCATCTCAAGAGGAAGTTTCATATTTGCAGGGGAAAACATGGCACATGCAGAGGCTGGACCTCACTCCTTGCCACAGAAGGTGGAAGAAAGCAGCCAGAGTGAGCTGAACTAGTACTGGCAAACTGGGGGTTTAAAAATCCTCAAGGTCCACCTCTGACACTAACACTGAAAGCACATGAGTGTGGGGATATCTGATTCAAACCGCCACATGCTTATAGCCTCTTTCACTTTTTCAATTTATCTGATTTTGTATTTCAAATTAAGACACATAACTGGGCCTGGTGGCCCATACCTTTAATCCCAGCACTTGGGAGGTGGAGGTAGAAGGATCACTGTGAGTTTGAGGCCACCCTGAGAGAGACTACATAGTAAATTCTAGGTCAGCCGGGACTAGAGTAAGACCCTATCTCAAATAAAAGAAAATGAAATAAAATAAATGTAAAATATGGCACAGAGAAGTGCCCTTCAAATAAATTTCAACAACATTTTCCGCAACTGTTTTATTATGGTAAAATGCAAATAGTGTCAACTTGTTATCATTTGTAAGTGCTCAGTTCAGTTGTATTACGAAACTCACCTTGTTTGTAGCCATTACCACCACCATCTACACAGCTCTTTTCATCTTGCAGGAGTAAAACTATGTACCCACGAAAAGCAGCTCCCTATTCCCTCCTCCTCAGCCTTGGGCAACCACCGTTCAGTCAGTCTCTGTGAAGGTTAGGGCTTTCAGTACCTCACGAGTAAAATCATATTGTGACACTTTGTGACTGACTCACTTCACATCATGTCTTTAGGGTTTGGCCATGCTGTTTATTGAAGCTGAATAAAGTTCCCAGTGTGCCACACTGCTTATCCATGCATCCACCTTCTGCCCAGTGTCAACAGTGCCCCTATGAATCAGGTATGCAAGTAACTTCAAGTTCCTGCTTTTAGTTGTTTGGATGTATGTATGCTGAGAGGTAAAGTTGATGGATCTTACAATAATTCTACTTTTTAGCAATTGCTCTATCATTTTTCACATCAGCGGTACCATTTTACATTCCCACAAAGAGTGTGTGAGCATCCACTTCTCCACATCCTACATGGATCATACCTGTCATCTTCTGGGCTTTCTCACAGCAGCCCCTCCACTCCACTGCCATGCATGCTAGTTGGTATTTCCTGTGGTTTCAACTTCCTGATGGTCAGTGTGATGCTGAGTGTCTTTTCCTATGTTTGTTGAATCTGTGTAACATCATTGGAGAGATGCCTATTTGAATTCTTTGCCCTTTTTCACAATTGAGTTGTGTTATTGTTAGTGCTCTTACCGATGCACCAGCTTTACAGCAATGCTAAAGGCTGGTAATGTGCATCCAGGTAATTCAAATCAGGTGTCAGGAGCCTTTACAAAATGGCTCTGGGTATGTGCTCCTTTATGTTTCCATATAAATATCACAATTGGTTTGTCAAATTCTCACCCTCCAAAAGCCTCTTAGGACTTTGGGAGAATATAAGACCTATGAATCAATGTGGGGTGAGCTAACAGCAACACTGAGCCTTGCACCTCACGGATGTATATCTCTCCATTTATATAGGTTTTCTTTCATTTCTTCCAGAAATGTTGGGTAGTTTCCTTGTATAGGTCTTGCACACTTTTAGTTAAGTGTGTATCTAAATATTTTTTTTAATATTTTATTTATTTATTTTCAGAGAGAGAGAGGGGAGAGAGAGAGAGAGAGAGAGAGCACACCAGGGCCACCACCTTGTGGGTCTGGCTTATGTGGGTCCTGGGGAATTGAACCCGGGGCCTTAGGCACTGGAGGCAAGTGCCTTAACCGCTGAGCCATCTCTCCAGCCCTAAATATTTTTATATATGTATAAAAGAAATTGCTTTCTAATTCTTTGCTGCTGCTATATAAAAAATAAGAGATGTTTGAATGCTGGCTTTGTATACTGTTAAATTAAACTGTCCTCTTATTTTTAATATTTCTTTCACAGATTCTGATTGTCAATCTGTGAACAGATTTTCTTCTTCCTGATTTCAAAGCTGTTGCTGCATTTTCTTGCTTGATGGCACAGGCTAGAATCTCAATCCACTCTGGTTAGTTGTCATGCCTCCTAGAACTCCTCAGTCTGGACAGGGCCTTGGTTCTCTTTGACTTTCAGAACCTTGACACTTGGGATGAACATTACTGCTTTAGCCACTCTCCAGTTCTTCCTGGCCACTATCTTTCATTACTGTTTTCTGCAGGAAGGTTGGTCCGGTAAGAAACCGAAACCAGAACCAGAAATGGAATCAAGATGAGAATTAATCTCTTCTGCCTGAAGGACCCAGATGAATCCCTGCCCGCTTGTGTGATCAGCATCTAGTTCACTGTCTACAAAGCAGAAGCTGATCTAGCTGTGGCTCTGGAACATTCCCTGAAGCTTGTCCAAATATCTTCACTACTGTACTTGAGATGATGCCTATACAGAACTCAAAGATCAAACAGCACAGGAAGGCACACGATGGAAAGAAAGCCCTCTGCTCAACTGAAGAACTGTCAAGTGAGCAGTCTCCCTAGCAGGTGTCTGGCACAGCAGTAACAGGAAACCAGAGAAAGCTGTCTGAGAAGCAGAAGATGCAAGTTCCCAGGTCTAGTTTAGTAAGCCACTCACTTAGGCCGTAAGAATCTCCTCAGCTCTCCCACTCTATTTAATTTCTATATGCCTCAGTTTCCTTAGCTGTACACAGCTCTACTTATCCTTTCTAAAGGCCTCAAGGGTGGGAAAACAGTGTACTAGTGTATGTAATAGTGTGCCAAAAGCGGAAAGCAAAACAGAAATGCAATAATGCATCTGAAATCAGGCAATAAACAGAAGAATCAATAGTCTTAGTTATCTATACTTGCACTAACACAGCTGCTCCTAGCCACGTGTACATTTCCTTGGTCGTGGTGGCCATATTGCATGTTCTCAGTAGCTACACACATTTACCAGCTGCTACTCTGGACTGACAGGCATTTTCATTTTCATCCCCATAGACAGTTGTACTGGACACCACTGCCCACTATTTTATATTGTGTCTTATAATTGGCTATTAATATTGTTCCTGCAGAATTAGTACTTAACAACTAGCTGCCACTATAAAACAAAACAAAATTTAAAAAAAATCTCAAAGCTGAAAACAATTTCTAGGTGGATAAGAGCTCTAACAAAACCAGAATGCCATAGAATTGGCCTTAGAATTTCATAAAGTCTTAGATTGCTTCCCTTTTCAGATTTGGAAACTGAAAGCCAAGGAAAACAAAGCCTCTGTTCCCAGATGCCTCAGAGATTGGAGTTATCAGAGTTCCAAGGGAAATGCTGGAGCTTAGTAGCACAGGCTTTCAGTAGGGTGTGGGTGTTAAGAGCAGCTGTCTCTTACTGGTCTTGTGACTTTGAACAAGCCACCACCTCTGGGTCTCACTCTCCTCATCTACAAAGTGAGGACACAACTATCCCAACTCTACTGCACTGTCCTGATTAGACAGAGGATTAGAGATGAAGGTGTCTAGAAAGTTCTCATCAGGGCAAGTGGCAATCATTAGGATGTGGCCAATGCCACCTGCCATCTTAATGCCTACTGCACTGCTCTCTGCACTGCAACCCAAGCCCTGATTGGGAGGCTGTGACCACAGATGCATCATCATCTTCACAGAGCTAGTGAGTGAGGAAGGAGGAGGGAAATTACGCAGCTTGGCAGAGTGTACCAGGGAAACAGAATGACAAATGCATTGTGCAGCAGTAAGTACTGAGTTGCTCCCACGAGTCTCCAAGCAGCAGCGGAAACCTCACTGTGAAAAATGCAAAGGGAAATGTGCCATTCGCAGGCCCGTGTGCTCTACACCTGAATAAGCACACAAGGAAGACAGGTGTGCAGACTGGAGATGATGCATGCACTTCTATGGCCCCTCATACTGAGCCAACCTGAGGAGTCAGAGGTCTGTGGGTTTTTTTCCCTCTACCTCCAAAACTAATACATCACAACTGTTAGCAACAAACCAGCTATTCCATGACAGACTTCTCCAAGACTTCTTCCTAGTAGATGGAGCCCAAGTTCCTGAGGCTTCTCCAAGTGCCACATATGATTTATCCCCCACCCCTACATCATAAATATGCTATTAAAAAAAATCTCAAAACACAGTGGCCTCGCTGCCACACAACATTCTTTCCCTGGAGGACCACCATGTAAACAGATAATCCAATGCAAGGAAACACTAACAGGAGGTGCAAACTCTAAGTGATCAGCAATTTCCACCAATTAATTATAGATTCCAACCAGCTGCTTTCTGGCATGGGCTGCCCTGCATGGAGGGTATAGCCATGGTCAAGATGTGATCAAGATAGCTGTCCTTGAGCACCTTATACTTGACTGGAAACCTCAGGTGCCAGAAAAAGTTCAACTGGGCAAGCTCTAATCTGACCCTTGCAAAATGGAGCAAACTGGATTTTCAGGAGAGGGGGTGGAGGGACTGGGAAACTCTGAAACTCATTCTTGCTGCCAGCGTGAATGGAAAGAAAAGGACCCTGAGAAAGAGAGACCATGCTGGTTATTTTTCTCATTGTTGTGGTACAATACCTGACAAAAGCAACGTAAGGAAGAAAGGTCTCTTTAGGTACACAGCTGAAGATGGAGCCAGCCCTTCACGGCAAGGAAGGTGTGGCAGCAGGAGCTTGAGGCAGCTGGTCACACTGCACCCATAGTCAGGAGGCAGAGAGCAGTAAATGCTGGGCCTCCTTTTTATTCAGTTCAAGACTCCCAGCCCATGTAATACTTAAGACCCATATTTAGGGTGGGTCTTTCTACCTCAGTTAACCTAATCTAGAAAATACCTCAGACCTGCCAGAGATTTGTCTCCATGGTGATTCTAAATCCTGACAAAAGGAAAAACAAGATTAACCATCATACAAGTCATGAGGAACTAAAATACCTCCTAAATCTCCAAGACAGTCTTTACTGCCCCAGCTTCACGGTGGTAGTTTCTAGGGAAGGAAGGCCTGTGGGAGGGGGCTCTGCTCAGACCTCTAGGTCTGTGCCAAGCAAAGAACAGACTATCATAGGCTCTGCTTCTTCTGGTACCATGTGGACTTGTAGGAGTTGAAGGTGAGACCAGCACCATTTCAGTCATGTCTCTGTCCTCCCACCTAGAAAACTACCACCTCGTTCCACTTGTGGGATTTCACCTGCCAGGGACTTATTCTCCCAATAAAGCTCATTTAGAAGCTTTCAGTCTCTGCCCTTCCCATGATCCCATTCAAGGCCAAGCTCCTTCTGTGATGGATGCACCCTCAGTGACAATGGGTGAGGAAACAATGATCACAGGAATGGTTCGTGTCAAACTCCATGTCTATGACAACTGATCATGCCTTCCAAAGAACTATAAGAAATTAAGGTTTCCTGAAAACCCACAAAAGAAATCTACTAACAAAATATACCTTTGATTATTACTTCAGGTTTTATAAAGTGCTCTCATATTGATGATATATATCATTTGAGAACCACCTGGAGAGCAAATCTAGTACAGATCATTCTATCTATCTGGTAAATGCAAATTCTGACACAGCTGCCCAAGAACCAAGCCACACTGAAGATACTCCTAAGTCCTCTCCCTATAGTCCTCAAATAATGTACATGCACCACACTGTCAGTCAGAAAGAACTGGAAGCCAGCAGAACCTGAAGGAAATAAATCACAGATTTATTATTATTTATTATATATTCAGGGAGGATGAACTTACTCCCTGAAGCGACAACTTCCCATCCCCAATCTAGGGAGTGCCAATTGCAGTGACCTATTTATCTTTTTCAGCAACTATAAGCAACCTCCCCTGGCCAGATGGATCTCTGAGTAGTCAGAGGCTTTGTGACTAAACAGTTGTAGAGCTTTTGGCAAAGGTATCTCTGATTGCTTCCATTTCTGCTACCCATAGTCCCTCTCCCCCACCCCCACCCCCCACTGGATGACACCAGACATCCAGCAAGAAGATTCCTTTCCAAATAGCAACCTGCAGCTGCAGGCAGTGGCCACCTCACCCACAGTGTTCCTACAGAGAAGCACTGCAGCAAAGAAGGGAACTGCACAACCAAAGCTCAAGCTTCCTTTTCTATCACTGAGCAGTGAGTGCCCCCCCTCCCACTAACCTGGGCCTGGGCTCAGAAAGCCGCATGTCAAAGGGAGGGCCTGAATTGACTTCCTTGGAAGTGACAAGAACAATATTGTCATGTTTGATCCAGGTGTCCCCCACAAACAAATGAATGTGTTCTGAATGATCAATCCTCAGCTGATGGCAGTTTGGGTTTTACAACCTCACTGGAGCTGTGTTTGTTGGGGGTGGGTTTATGGGGGTTATAAGCCAGCTTCCCCTTGCCAGTGTTTGGCACACCTGCCTGCCACTTTTTGCAGTGCTGTGGCGGAGGTGACGTCCACCCTCTGCTCATGCCATCACTTTCCT
This sequence comes from Zapus hudsonius, assembly GCA_004024765.1. Lineage (NCBI taxonomy): Eukaryota > Metazoa > Chordata > Mammalia > Rodentia > Dipodidae > Zapus > Zapus hudsonius. Next base: position 58,234 of record PVHP010002047.1, on the reverse strand, counting down.
TACCATGATGGAGTCTTCCCTCGAGTCTGTAAGCCAAATAAACCCATTCCTCCACAAGCCACTTTTGCTTGGGTTCTTTCTGCGCAGCAACTAGAATGTTGACTGCAACAAATATTTTCTCTTTAGACACCTTCAAAAGGTATGTGTGAAGGCAGAAAGTGACTCAGGACGAGGCAGGCAAAGAAGCTGGAACCAGAAGACAACAGCATGAGAAGGGAGCTGAATTCAAGGCTCACTCCTAAGGAAGTCGTCCAATATAAAGTACCCCAAAGCCTTGACAGACTGACAAGAGGCCAGTGCCAAAAACAATCCCACCAATTGGAAGGCTTTTAAGCAGAACACTTCAAGCAGTGCTCACTGGAGTGAAGCAGATGGTATGGTGCTATAAGTCAGAGAATCTAGGCGTTGTACAGAATGGAAGCCATCAGCAATCTAAAACATACCTTCATCCCTGGGACAATTATTTACTGATCACATACTGTGTGCTAGACACCAATCAAAGTGACAGAAGGACAATGGTGAACATGGCCACAGACAGCCCTGTAGCTTACACTCTAATACCTTGATTCTTTGCAAATGCACAGGAGATGGCAGGTTGTGCTTCTCAGCTGCCTTGTGAGCAGAAACTGGGACGTAGATTTTTCCATATCTTAAAGAGTCTTCCTTACAAGTATCCAGAAGTGCTGCTTATAAGAATAAATGCTCCCTTTATTTTCTGTTTTGCCTCAGTGCTAAGGAGGGAACCCAGGACCTTGCACATACTAGGCAAGAGCTCTGCCATTGAACTGTATCTCCAGCTGTTCTGTGTCTACTAAAAATCTAGAATCATGAAATAAAATACAAGCACAGCATGATCAAATTAAAATTATAGTGTTCATTTTGGCAAAGGGGCAGGGACTGCTAGATGAGTCTCAACTAGAGACAAAGGGTTACAACTGAGGGACTGTCACTGCACCAAGGCAACAGATAATGGGGTCCTCGCTAGAGGACTAGGGATGGAAACAGAGATCATTTTAGTCCCATGGATAACCAATTCCTACCCAGTCCACTCACCCATGCTCTCACTACAGCCTTCTTCAAACCCTCACTGTCTTCCATTGCCACCCTAAACCTCTGCATGGTTTACTCTCCCCCTGAGGCAGTCAGTCTTCAAGGTCAAATGCAACAAAGACAGCTGGTCAGCTCCAGAGTGACCATGGACAAGGCCTGGGTAAGTCATAATTCTGCAATGTGATGGTGACACATGACGCCCCTGGGACTTTAAGTCAGTGCTAAGAATTCCCTTTGCTGCCAAGAAAGCCAGCCAGGGACACTCTTGCCACAGACGCTGAGGGCTGCCGCAATAGGAGGTCATACTCTGGAGTACAGTGGAAGCTAGCCATGGATTACCTAGGACTGTTAACTGAGTCTGTTTCTAAGAGCTGACCATCAGATCTAGAATGAATTATGTCCTTCCTTTGATCTCAAGAGACTGACAACAGAACACGTCTGCTCTGTACTTAGAGCATGCCGTAGCTTGAACCCCATAGTGGTACTTTTATATAGTTCTTTATAGTTTACAGACACACTGACACATCTTTCCAAAACCCTATGGACAAGATAAAGTAGGTATTACTTTAGTCATTTTGCAGATGAGCAGACAAAGGATTGGGTAGGCTGTGACTGATGAAAAGTTGTGCTGATGGTAGGCCAAGAGCAGAGATCTCAGCTAAGTCCACATTCAAGACTCTGTCCATCAGACCCCCAGCTCCAGCCAGCTCCAGCCAGCACAGGATTCAAAATAATCATGACTTAATGTCATAGCCCCACCCTTACTGAGGCTGTCATCGTCCCTACCCCTTTTCTTCAGAAGACATTCACTGTCCGTGTTTGGCCATGTACTGTAACTGTGAGCGAGTGGGAGCGTTCTCTCTGAACTGCAATGTCCTTAACTCTAGAATGAGGACAGACCAGCCAGCACTCAGAGCCAGTATCACTGTCTTTGAACTCCCATCTCAAGACAGCTACCAGACTGTGCTGGGTGGACCCATTTTAGAACAAGGTGAGCCAGTCCCTTCCTGGCAGCTTCCCTGAATTAACCTCCTCATTCCAGCAGACAATTCAGAGTTCAACCTAAGCAAGAGGATTTAAAATACATCAGGAGCTCACACACTCTTCTTGGCACACTTCTACTGATTGTGTACTTTGTTCTAAGCCTGGCACTAATTATACAAAGATAAGAAGTTATCCAAAAACAATGTCTTCCCTCAAAGAATTCAGATGTCTAATTTAGGGATGGACATAATTATTAGTAGTAAATATTATACTACAGCATTGGCAGCAACTTTGTCTTTATTTGTGAATTCTGGTGCCTTGGATTGCATATGACCCACAGTGGGACATGGTAAATATTTTTAGAATAATGAAATGAAATTAATATAATATGTACATAGAGTCCAATAGAAACATTCCCTACTTCAAAGCTTTCATCTTCACATATCTCCTTTTATACTTCTGTTAGGTTGAAAAAAAAAAATAGGCATCCCTCCTCTTGCTGGAACTAAACCCTTCCCAGTGATCTATCTCTTTATGTCCATGGGGGCTCAGCTCCAACTACCTCTCCCGCCCTCAACTCTGCTCATAGTGTTCTCTCTCACTCACTCTCACATCCTTGCATTCAGTCTTCTGGCACACTCTGGCTTCCCCAAGGTCACAGAACTCCCTAACCAGGCCTCCTTTGAGGTGCTAAGCTTGTTCCCATGCTCCCTTGTTCCCCTCCAGCCTACACTTCCCTTCACCCATTGGCTGCTTTTGTCACACCCCACCCATCAGCAAAGCCAGTGGTCTTTCCCCATCCTCAACTTTCCTGACATCTGGAACACTCTCCCTCTCCTGTCAATACTCTGTCTCCGTCTGGCTGCTGCTCTTCCCCTCATTGCTTCTGAAATATAAGTTCTTGCCAAGTGTCCCCTGGACTTTACATTAGCTCCCCCGAGAACTAATTTAACATCAAGACTTCTATTCAGGAAGTCTTTCCAGCACCAGCCCCGCCCCAACTCTGCAGAGTCCAACAAACCACAGCGACTGACAGTGTGAGAAAGAAAAGGTCCCCAAAGACAGGACAATCATATTTTTATCCCTGGACCCTCCATAAACTGTCACACTCTGCTTGTCCAGCAATGAACTTAGCCCTGCCATTCTCTCAGAAGCTCCTAAAGTGGGAACTCTTGTCCATCACCCCCAGACTGTTAATATGGTGCTCAGAGACGAGCACACCTGGGCATCTGCTGGATTAAAGAAGAGAACCTGAGGTGAGTGTGCACAGCAGTGCTCAGTGAATAGAGAAGGGCTGGAGGATTGTGGGCTCTCATCAGAAGCCTTGCAAGAAACCCCAGGGCTGTTCCGAGCACAGGACAGGATTAGAGCCTCTCTATGCTCACTCTACAGATATGTGATAACCAAATGCCTCTTCCTGAACGGGCCTGGGGTTGAGAAACACAGCCTAGAGGTGAGAAAGGGAGAAGAGGAGGTAAAAAGGTACATACATCTCCAGCACCATTTCTTTCATTCCTTTTTTCATCTACTCGGTCAGTATATACCCACTCAGCACCTAGAAGGCGTAAGGGGCTCTTGTAAATATTGAGAACACCACAACTTTCAGGAAGAGCCAACCTTTGCTGTCCTAGACCTTCCATTTTAGTGAGAAGAACAAGATGACTCAGTGAAACCACTAGTAAATGCTTGTGGTCTCTCGTGTCTTCATGTCTCTCTTCACCTGTCTACCTGTCTCTCTCCCTCTTTCCCTCCTCAGGGATCTCATGGACAGAGTCAGCCTGTTTTTTATGGGATTTATGCTATATCCCCCTGTATGTCAGCAGACCAGTACACAGTGGTGGTTAGCTTCTAATTTCTAATGGAGAATTCTTTGGGTGAACACTGCTGGCCACTGTAAACATCACTATGTCCTTTGGAGAGAGATACTAGTTGGGCTGCCAGGTCCCCAGGGTCCAAGCCCTCAGGATCCTCAAGCAGCAGCACTGATATTTTAGGGCACTTGCCAGCGAGCCACTTGGGAATGCTTTTTCTCAGGTTGTGTTCAGTGCTATCAGAGCCCTCGGGACTCAGCTGATTGCTGGTGGTAGATTTCTGTGTTATTTAGGGCACCGAAGTCCCACAGTCTTGACACAAACTTAAAATTAGAAATGCATTAAATATAAGAAAGGAGGAAGGTCATTCAGGAAAGGCAGCCTTCTGGGGGAGCTGCAGGACAAAGACGCCCTGGAAACTTCCAGGTTCATTAATGGGTTTTACACAGCATTCAAGTGGTATTTCTCCTTCAGAAATAACACCGTGGAGAGCTTAGGGGACTGGCTCAATCCTCAGCTAACACAGCTGAGCAAGTGACTCTGCAAACTAAAAATAGCTTCTTTCCCACTCACTTAGACCCTGTGCACAGGTTGAGCTTCTAACAGCTTTCGTCCTGCAGCAAAATGAGGGCTGATGGCACTTGGGCTTCAGTGACCCAATCTCTGGCCCAACTCTTGTTTATCCCCACACTCCTGCTGGCAGTGTGTGTGCACATGTGCATGTGTGCACTCGGATCTGGTGCTCCTCAGGCAATCGTGGGCAGAATTTAAACCAGGAGCATGACTCAGGGCTGTGGCTGCAGACTGAGCCCAGAGCAGACCTTCAGAAACACCAGCAAACTGGCTGTTGACATGGGTCTTCTGCTAACTTCTAGCTATCTTCTCTGGGTTCAGTGTCCCTGCTTGTAAGGGAGAATAATCATTCCTCTTGGGGCCTATCTCATAGCATCATCCCAGGATCAAAAGAGACAAGGGAGATGCATGTCTTCTGCCTTCAGAACCACAGAGGCAATGGAACAAGTGACACAGGCAGCCACACAGCAAGACCAGGCATAGATATCTGGACTGCTTCAGGGGTTAAAGTGGATCAAGATGCAAGCTTTTAGTTCATGCTGCCCCTTGGCCTGGAGTTCTTTGCTATACTCCTACTCATTTCTAAGAACTTAGTTCAAACAACATTTCCTTTTTGTTGGTGTCCTTGGGTTGAGTCATTCCATCTTCTTGGCTCCCTTGTCCTTTGTACCTATCTCTACCCTGCACTTTGCTGATGCACCTGACAGTCATTTGAGGGAAAAGATTCTACCTTCTCAGCCACCACCACTGTGTGGCCACCACTGGCCCATGACAGATGTCCAGCAATGATGATGGAGTTCACTAGGAAAAGGACAAAACCTCCAAGTCAAGAAGGAGGTCACAAAGAGACCCAGGAGAGTGGAAAGGGTGGGACAAAGAGCCAGTGCAGGAGGATGGGCAGATATCCAAAGGGGGAGGGTCTACCCAGTGAAGAAGGGCACAACCACAGGGGCGAGAGTCAAACTGTAAGTGCTAAAAGACCAAGGAATCTGGTCCTGGAAGCACCAGACACTGACCAGAGCTGAGGAGGGCATCCTTCCACAGCTAGGCACTGGGAACCAGGGCATCCATGGGTCCTTCAGCCTAATTGGACCAGAAGAGCATGAGAACAGGGAACAGGCCAGATGGTCGATAGAGAAAGAGAGAGCCAAAGAGCCGAGCAGGGGCAGCACTAAAGAGGGAACTTCCAGATGAGCAGCATCCTAGCTGTGCTGGGGTGGAGTTGGAACTGGGCGACCTTGGCTGTGAAACTGAGGAACCCTAGAGGCTGCAGTCATGGAAAGCTTTAGTAGTATCACTTCCAGGAAATAAGAATTAGAGATGAAAAGACTCTTAGCTCTAAAATAAAAAAAGGAGAAGACTCTCTAGGCTAGTCCAGATATGGGGAAACTAAAAACCCAAAAAGGAGGAAAAGAGGTTTGCCCAAATTCACTGTCAGGAGAAACAACACTGGACCCCAGGCTAGCCCTAGTCTCCTTCTTGCCCCTTCAAAGACTAAGTACCTTCAGTAGATATGTCCCCCAAAGAAAAGCCAGGTACCTAATTCCAGCCTCTTCAGAATCTTCACCCCCAATGTACCCAGCACAAGCACATCCACCCAACGGTGGAATGCAGGATCCTTTGGGCGGAAGTCAGAACAGCAACTGTGAAAGTGTACAGCAGCCACCCGGAGTATGGAATGCTCATAGCCACACCCAAACAGACCTGTCACACCCCCTGCACTGACATGCGCATGGGATGAGTCCTGATCACTGTGCTACCCCTAGAAGTTTCCAAGAAGGATATATATGAAAAGGGACATGGGAAAATCACCCTCAGTTAGACTTTATTTAAAGAGCAGGTGAGTCTTCCAGCACTTCAAGTTCAAGCCCCAGGCCCACTGTTGAGCTTTGGTCTCCTTACTCATGAAGCATGGTTGCAACATGTGCACACAAGTTTATGATGAGGATGAGATGTATCTGTAATACCATCTCATCTTCATAGAGCCTACAATAAGGCCCAGGAACAGTATGTATTTGCTTTCATTCACTGGGTAGGAAGGTTATACCACAGTCCCGGTCCTTCTGCCCATGCTTTCGCTTCTCATATGGCTCTTGCTCTAGAACATTCTGTGTTCACATCTTATGAGGCCCCAGCACAGATGACCCTCTCCTTCCCTGCCTATCTCTTGGACCTTAAAGACAACTAAGCTCTGTGTCACACTCAAGTCCTTGAAGGTCAGGAATTGTCCAAGGTTGTTCCCACCTTCCCAACTGTTCCTGTACCCCTATATCCAAGCCCTGGACCAGAGTAGCACCTAGTTTAGTAAGGCTCTTATCTTTTTCAAAGTAAATTCACCTTGAAAAATAGCTTGTAACAGCCGATAAGCCTGACTCTCTCTGGGCCTCTGGAAAATAGATGTCAAACAGGCTAGATGTGGGTATAAACAGCTGGACATAATTTCCAGACCTAGGTTACTAAGACATACTAGTCTGAAGTTTGAACTTGCAGAGAGCCTAGGCAATGCACACCAGTCCCAGAGACTGCAACTGAGGAGATGCCAAAACAAAGTTGTCAAAAAGACTGGGAAGATCCTTGCCTCACACCTCTCCAGGCCTGTGGTACAGCTCTGAAATCCTAGCTCCTCAAAGGCTAACACAGGAAGATCTCAAGTTCAAAGCCTTCCCTAGCTAGAGAGTGAGTTCAAGGTCAGCCTAGGCAACTGAGCAAGGCCCTGTCTCAAACTAAAAAGTGACAAAGAAGGCTAGGGATATAGCTCAATGGTAGGGTACTTGCCTAATCAGGCATGTGGCCCTGGGTTCAGTTCCCAATGCCATTTTAAAAAGAAAAAAAAACCACACATCATGTCAGGTTCTTGAGCTGCGAGTTGGCACTGGCCATGTCTGTCATGGGGCTGCATATGGCAACCCCCACAGGGCATTAAAGCTTCAAAACAGAAGAGAATAAAACCAGTAGTAAATCAAATTTTTACTGCTCACATCATCTGTACCAATACCTTCTGTATTATAAGATAAACTTCAGAAATTATCTTCATCCTGCAGACAGAACCACAGCCTCAAACTCTATGATGCTCCTATGTCTCCACTACTATGCTACCTGACCTCAAATGACAAATCCTCAAATCCCAAATGATGGGGGGGGGGTGACAAAAGAGACTAAAGCATGTGCCAGTCCTTCAGCAACTCAACTCACTAAGCAGATCTTAAATACTACATGTCCTCATTCACTGACTGGTACAGTCAACTTCTTCCAAGCGGAATCTGGAGAAACACATGTTATAAGGTTACTCGTAGCTGTTGCCCCTGCAACTTCGTCCCCACAGCCTTATTTTAAGAAAACTATTCAACAGGCATTCATTGTTCAGTTACAAGAGTGATATTTAAAAAATTAGGGCTGAAAAGATTGCTCAGGGGATAAAGCACTTGCCACACAAGCCAGACTACTTGAGTTCAATCCCCAGACCCCTTGTGAGAAGCTGGAAGACCTGGCAGGCATCTGGAATCCCAGCACACTGATGCTAACAGTGAGAAAGAAAGCACAGACAAGAGAACGGCCTGGAAGCTCATGACACGTGCAGAACAACAGCAGAGCGAGAATCCAGAGTGAGAAACCCTGCCTGAAACGAGGGGAAAGGTGACAACAGACATAAAAGTTGTTCTCTGACACATGTGCAGTGGCACATACGTGCACACACACACATACACACTATGCACACACACACACACACACACACACACACACACACCATGCACACACCTGTTTAAACACACAAAAATATATTTAAAAGAAATGACAAATTTATTAAATGATCTAGCTAATGGATGTTTTGGAAAGTTCCAGAACCTTCTACTCATTCCTGTCATTTAGTCATTTTAACTAATCATTTTAAGAGTAAGAAGAAAGAAAACAAAGTACTATAAAAGAAAAGGAGACTGAAAAGATCATGAATGCCACCTCTACAAATTTTTCAAGTATATTCATGTAGATATACAAAAAAGGAGGCTATGTTAGGGTGGTGTATTGAGAGTGGCTTAATACCATGAGCACATTGCCTTTATGGTGCCTTTATGGTGTTATTTAGTACCTTTACAATCCAAGGGGGGGAGGGAGGGGAGGGAGGGAGGAGGAGAGAGGGGGAGGGGGGAGAGAGGGGGGAAGAGAGAAGGGGGAGAGGGGGAGGAAGAGAGAGAGAATGAGAGAGAGAGAGAGAGAGAGCTCAGGAGGATAAGGGCTGGCTGGGACAGGAAACAGGAAAGGAGAAGCATCCTCCATACCTGGAATGAAGAGACCAGGCAGCCCCTGGGGAAGGGAAGCCCTCCAGGTATGGAGAGGGTTGTAATTAGTCTGATGCTAATTACAAAAGTCTTACTAGCTTATTAATTTGTTCAACAGACTCTGAATGAAGACTAATTCTTTCATTGAGCAACTTAGGTTCAGAAGCATACTTCCTTCCATGGCTATTCTTCTAAAACTCCCAGCATTCTTTTCCTTTTTAATGCTATCAGTAAAGTAAAATTTAGTAATAGAAATACACGCCCTATTAATCCCAGCACTCGGGAGGCAGAGGTAGGAGGATTGCTGTGAGTTCAAGGCCAGCCTGAGACTACACAGTGAATTCCAGGTCAGCCTGGACTAGAGCGAGACCCTACCTCGAAAAACCAAAAATAAATAAATAAATAAATAAATAAATAAATAAATAAATAAATAAATAAAAGAAATGCACGCCCTAGAGAAATTAAGACTCCTATCTCAAGTGTAGACATTCAAGAATTTCAGAGAGGGCTGGAGAGATGGCTCAGCGGTTAAGGCACTTGCCTCCAGTGCCTAAGGCCCTGGGTTCAATTCCCCAGGTCCCACGTAAGCCAGACCCCACACGGTGGTGGCCCTTGTGCATTCTCTCTCTCTCTCTCTCTCTCTCTCTCTCTCTCTCTCTCTCTCTCTCTCTCTCTGCTTGAAAATGAATAAATAAAATATTTTTTTATTTACAGAGAGAGAAAGAGAGAGAGAAAGAGAGAGAGAGAGAGCACCAGGGCCACCACCTTGTGGGTCTGGCTTATGTGGGTACTGGGAATTGAACTGGGGTCCTTAGGCACTGGAGGCAAGTGCCTTACCCGCTGAGCCATCTCTCCAGCCCCAATAAAATATTTTTTTAAAAAAAGAATTTCAGAGAACCAAAGACCTGAATAAGCAACTGAACCACAGTGTTTTCTACAGTGGGGAATATAAACAGAAGGGCAAAATATTTTGCTTGATATTAAAGCCTCCTTGTTCAGGCTCCAGCTCATCTTTTGGGGCTGGAGAGACAGCTCAGCAGTTAAAGGGTCCAGCCCATCTTTCAGACATTACCTTGTAAGTAGTCAATGCTAAGTACCCAATGGCCCAGCCAAATTTAACCACTAGTGGTCCCTAAACATTTTCCTCAATTCCCAACCCCAAGGCTCTATTCAAGCTGCTATATCCTTAAAAGTCTTCTCTCTTACAAGTGTTTCTTCAGGACTCATTCATCCTCCAAGGCCCAGTACAAATGCATGTCATTCTCCAACCCCCACCCTGAGTTTATTTCTCACTCCTGCCAGTGAACCCAGAATGCTGGACTTTACACCTCTCTGAAGGAGTTTCCCCAGTCTGCCATATGGTGTAGGCACCTTAATAATGAACTTTTCTATCATGTTAAACCATAAACTTCTTGTAGGCAAGAATCCCCTTGGATCATACACACAGATCATAGTGCCTGGCACACAGTAGACCCTCAGCACACGCTTCACGGAAAGACAAGGAAAGCAGCACAATGCATCTGTAAGAAGTCACTTCTTACCTCAGCTGCTCCTGTTAGGCCTTGCAGAGGCCAAGGTAAGTTGTCCTTAGGTCTGCAGGAGGGATGTGAAGAATCCTGCTGGTCTAGTTTCCCACCTTTCTGAGGCTCCAACTTCCTCCCCAGTTGACCATAGTCGGCTCGTCCCCAGGTAAACACCTTGCCAGTTTCTAAAAACAAACATGATTTGAATGAAGACTATAATCCACAGCTGGATCCTCATGGTTCTCACAGGCTACTAAAGAAAGGGCAAATGCTCACTTCAGCACCACATACTACGTACCATGAGTCTTCCTATGTACCTGTGAAGAAAGCATGAGTATTCACATGGTCAAACAAGTAGAGGACCAGGGCAGGTATGAGAGGTGATGCTTGAACCTGTACTCTTTCCCTCAAGTAGACACAGATGTGGACTCTACCACAGATCAACTTCCTGTGTGTAGATCCAGATGTGGACTCTACCACATATCAATTTCCTGTGTGTAGATACATACAGATGTGGAAGCTGCCACAGATCAACTTCCCACATGTAGACAGATACATATACAGATATGACCACAGATAAACTTCCTGCATTTATATATAGATATGGATATGACCACAGATCAACTTCCTGTGTGTAAATACAAATATGAATGTGACCAGAGATCAACAACTAGGCTTATGGCTTACCTACATATTCTCCCTGTACTTCGCCCAGATATCTGGTCTCAGGCTCTCCTTCCTCCTCTTCAATCCAGGGCTCCTTTAATCCCATGAAAGTTCCTCATGCCACAATCTCTTAGGGCCTTACTCATAACTCAATTCATGGCTAGTTTCTATGTTTTCCCCTCCTGGTAATATTAGGGGCCACTCAGCCTATGCTCTTACCCAAAGAAGCAATCTTGATGGTCCCAAGGCAAGTATTTATGTGTGCTAGAAGAAAGGGCGTGAGAGGAGAAAAACAAAAAACAAAAACAAAAAAAACAACCATTTGAAGCTAGAAAGGTATTTAGTTCCCAGCACCACACAGAGAGCTGCCAGTGCTAACGATGATAGAAGACAATGAAGTCTGAAAGACAAGTGGCCTTTCTTTTCCTAGAGAAAATTCACCAAATTCATTCAGTTGTACCAAGTGCCATGTTTGTTATTTCAACAGAAATGCAAAATCTGATGAGGCATAGATTATTAACAGATTCTCTGTAATAAATATGCATAACCATGTGCGCTGCATAAATTCTTTATACATGTTTATTTTAACAAAAGAAAAACTTTGCTTAGAAGACAAAACACCAAGTAATGCGTATTAAATTCAAGACAAATCTACTACATCCTCTGTGTTTGATATCAAAGCTTCATCTGGCCCCTCCACTCGACATATGGCTTACAGTGTCAGCTAAAAACAACCAGAGACTCATGGCAGAAATGTCAGAACATGGCAGGTTCTACAGGGATGTGTTCTCAGGTTCAACCTGCTTCAGATGCTGAGGCAGATCCACAGACTTCTAGGCTTCTCAGAGAGGGAGGAAGCCAGCCTGTGCAGCCCACAGGGTACTGGTGTATTTGGCAAACCTGGAGATGGGCCATTGGGACTGCTGGTTCATTCAGCATCAAGTACTATTTCCCTTGCTGAGGCTGCCCTTGTCTAACCTTAGTCCAGCTCATCTACTATAACCTCTCCTGAATCCTAAACTCTCCAGATAAGGTAAGACACACCTTAATTACTTTATGCATCAACTATGTTGTCATTTAATGGGTGAGAACAACTGGCCCAGGGTACCACTCTGCATGGGTTCACAGTGGACCATGTCATTGCACAATCACTCAACACTTTTCCTTCACTTGTGTGGAGCTAACTGAGAAAAGTCCCTTTCAGGAAGCATCTCAAACTGGCCAACTCCTTCTATCTAAGCTGGCTAGGATTTATAATCAGACTACCTTAGCAGGAGACTCCTGAGCAGTCAGAGGACCCCACACCTTCCTCATCTGGGAAGAAACAGCAAGCTGCTATCTGCAGGAGACAGGAAGAACTGTTATCACAAACCCCACATTGAATCCTTTCTTTCATATCAAGTAAAACATCTCAGAACTTTCTGCTATTGATTATTGATGTCTAAGACAGGCAAGACTGCCAGAATATGGTGCCGTCATTATTACATCTCCAATAGCAATTCAACCATTCCACTTACATAGCACTTTTCACCTTCAAAGCACTTTACAAAGATTAACTAATTAATCTTCATATTCTCTGGGGAAGCTGTAGACATTCTAGAAGAGACAAGGCCAGAAACCAGGCCAACTCAGTGTTCAAACCTACACTCGGTGCACTCCCTACATCTGTTTCTGTCCAAAACACGCTTCATCACAGAAAGCTCCCAGGGGCAGAGCGGATGCTGCTCTTCTTCTAGAAGGACAGTTATAAACAATCTTACAGGGACCAATACATTCATAGACAACTAGTCCTCATAACAATTCTGACACCCACCCACCCAGTGACTGACTCATAGCCCTCAACCCCACGGTGAATACCAGCAATCCCACCAAGGAGGGCCCTCAGTGGAATGGGGGCAGGGAGGAGGGAAATGGCAGTACCAACACATGGTTTGTTCATACAAAGTTTCTACTTAATAAGTAACAATAAATAATACTAATAATAAATACTTTTAAAAGAATTCTGACATATAGCTTATTAAGCTAATTTTACAGGTGAGACTAATAGACTTGATCAAGTTCAGACAACTAGCAGTGACAAGATCAAGGTTTAAACCAGCATCTTCTGACTCATGTAAGAAACCACAACAGCATAGGTAATGAACCCTGGCTGATGAAGCGGCCATCTTTACAAGGTATGAGGAGGTAGGAACACACTGTGTGCCACCCAGCTTCTCTTTGACAATGGCCTTGACCTTCACAGGTCATCATGCAGAACTCAGGACCCCAGATTCTTTTTTTTAATATTTTATTTATTCATTTTCAAGCAGAGAGAGAGAGAGAGAGAGAGAGAGAGAGAGCGCACCAGGACTACCACCTTGTGGGTCTGGCTTATGTGGGTCCTGGAGAATTGAACCCGGGGCCTTAGGCACTGGAGGCAAGAGCCTTAACCGATGAGCCATCTCTCCAGCCCAGGACCCCAGATTCTTAAACTAGGTCATTGAAATTATGGATTACCACTTTATGGAACCTGGAGTGGGAGAGAATAATGAATCTACATAGAACATAAGTTCATTAACGCGCTGTAGATAGACGTATTCCTTAAGCTGAAGCACACTGTCAAATTCAAGAAGATTCAGATCAAAAGTTTAACACATGAATCTTTTCCTTAGAGTAAAGAAGTGTGTATTACTGTGATAAAAAATAGATACATTAGTGTCATCTAAAAAGTATAGGTATGTGTCTCCAGATAAATGATAAATGAGGGAGATGACAAAATAGCTCAAAATAAAGTCAGCAAGTGAAATATAATCAACGTCACGTCCATTTAAGAATCAACACAGAATCGCTACAGATGAGCACAGTTTAAAAAGCAGGGGCCAGGTGAGCAGTACTGACAGAGAGCACTGAGGAAGTTCAAGCCACAACTGTCCCTGACAGGACAGATGGCATTTAAGGTTAGCGCCCAGGTGAGAAAAGAACCTAGGAGAATGAGGGGAGCCAGGGCAGAACGGGGACGGGATGAGCAGTAATGGAAATGGACGGCATCCACAAAGACACAGAGCACATGAGGGTCCCACGAGGCAGTCTGGGAGGAAAGGGAGGATTGTCAGCCTGGCCCAGACACAGGGAAATGCCAGGCTTGGGGTCAGACTCTCATTTGCCACTTTAGGGTTCCCGCACACGGTTGGTTGCCTCCTCTATCAGCAACAAACTCTTCCAGCCAATATGTGTACTTGTTTATTAAAATGTGAACTTGAATCTTATTATTCATAAACTGTGAGTATGTCTCCTTTTTAAAAAACTAGACATGATAAGCCAGGCATAGTGATTTACACCTACTACTACGTGCCAGGTTCTGTGCTAAGCATTTTCTAGATATTATATCGTGTCTATTTCCTCCACACCGTCCTCATAGGGAGACAGGGCTCTACCACTCCCACTTACCAACAGTAAAGAAGGCAGGCATCAATCATCAATCTTACTGTGGCAAGCCAGCATAGTAACACAGCCTGGGATGCTTCCAGGCCATTCGTAACCAGAGTTGATGTCATAGGAGAAAGAGAAAGGAAAAGCTGTCAGGATTTGACACCCCACAATGTGAAAGAAAGCTAAGGAGATTCTACATTTGAAGGTGAAAAGGAAGGTGGGAGAGCCGCTCAACATAGATGAAGGTGTAGTGATGCCAGACCGAGGGCCTCCTCACATGGATCATGAAAATGAATTCTTTACCAAGTTATTTAACTCTCCCAGGACCTTTTCGATGTTATCAAATAGCCAAATATGCATAAAGAGGAAAAAGTCACCAGGTACAAAGCTCAAGGCTGGGAAGCCCTCTGCGAGCAGTGCAGTGGGCAGTGCGTGTTCCAGGAGACACCTCCTCTTCCACTGCCCTGGGTAGCGCTAAAGGTGGACACTGAAGCTGGTCAGAGCCACTTACCCAAGCTCATCAGGGAAGAGGCATTCCTATCCCTCCCAGGGAAAGGAGTCTAAAGATGACAGGAAGACAGATTAGAGGAACATCCATCAGACTCTGTCCAAAAGTGGGACAGAATTATCACCAATGATAAAATGGAATTAGCAAACATAACCCCATGAATCAGAGACGGGGACAACAGCCTCTTCAGATGCTCCCAAACCTAATATTCCAGGAAGTCCTAAGACCCTCTGAACACAAGAGCCAAATAACAGTGCTATAGCACAGTGAGCCATGATCACTGTTATCCTCCCAAATGGAACAACACAGCCTGATCAAGAACATCTGCAGTTCTACCCATCACGGCCACCAGTTTGTCCACATGAAGCCACAGGCTCAGAGCCTCTAATGATCACAGAAGAAGAGGAAGAGCACTGAAGGCTCCAGCACAGAAATTTGGATTTTTAAAAAAATATTTCAACATAGTGGCTGGCATACAGGGGGTCTCTGATGCACCACATGACATAGTGTAAGGAAAACAACTGATGGACAAGGGAGGTGAAGCAAGGTGAGCTAAAGAGAAGAGGGGAGGGAAGAGGAGAGGAATGAGCCTTGGCCTGTGACTCATGTCCTTGAACAGAAGCATTTCCCTTGAGGGGCTCAGGTTTCCTATCCGTAAAATGAGAACAGATGACCTCTCGGACATCTTCAACTATAAACGTTAATAATAATGTTCAACTATCTTCAGGGTCAAAGTGAATGGTGAACAATTTAATTTTATTGACACCTTTGAAATCTTCAGTCTGATCAGTGTTGTAAAATGAAACATCCACTCTAATTCCAAAGGTCATCCACAGTGAATGATTTAAATAAAATGAGACAATTTTGTATCATACTTTTAGTAAAATGTCCCAAGTTTCTAAGCTCACATCATGAACAATATCACATAATAAAAGGTTTTGGGGGGTTTCTTGTTTTTTTTGGGGGGGGAGGTTCAAGGTAGAGTCTTGCTATAGCCCAGACTGAACTGGAATTCACAATGTAGTCTCAGGGTGGCCTTGAACTCATATCGATCCTCCTACCTTGGCCTCCTAAATGCTGGGATTAAAGGTGTGTGCCACCACACCTGGCCAGGTTTGTCATTTTTAAAGTTAATAAAAGGAATAGAATTTTTTTTCAACTGAAAAAGGGAAGGGACACCCTGTGAAGATAAGGGGCTGGAAAGAATTTACTTATCAAGAGCTCTGTGTGGGACCTTTGGGTACTATCACTGAGTCATTGAGGAGATGGCTTAGTGGATAAAGCACAAGCTGTACAGGCATGAGTACCTGAGTTCAAGTCCCTAGAACCCACATAAAAAGGCAGCAACTGTACAGGCATCTTTTCCCAGCATGCATGGGAACTGGGGTTCTTGGCAGATCCTGCCCTCCCTTCAGCCAGTTTTATTTTCTATGAAATCAAGGGATCAGATGCTCTTCTTGCCTTTACTGCTCCCCAGCTCCAGCCTCCTATGAGCTTTTCTGCAGGGCATGATATGGGAGGTGGAGAGGGAGAATCTCCTAAAGATCATGGGCCAGCTAGCCTGGAAAATAGTGGTGAACAAGAGACCCTGCCTCAAACAAGGTGAAAGTGAGGACTGACATCCAAGGCTGTCTTCTGACCTCCATGTGTGTTCTCGCGTGCGTGCACACACACATATACACATATAAACACACACACACACATACAAACACACACACAAAAATTCCCTTTCTTCATAGAGCTCACATTCCAAAGGGGATGAAATAGGTAATTAACAAATAAACCCATTGAAAAAAATCCCATGGCAAATGACCTTAAGATTTACAGAGAAAAACAACAGATATGAGGAGAGAGAGGGCCAGAGAGATGGCTCCGAGTTTAAAGGTGTTGGCTTGCAAAGCCTAACGGTCTAGGTTCGATTCCCCAATACCCACATAAAGCCAGAGTTCATTTGCAACTGCAAGACGCTCGGCCGCATCCATTCTTTCTCTTTCTTTCTAATAAATATTTTTAAATGCCTTTGGAAACTAACAATTAAAAATTATACATGCTTATGAGATCTCATGTGGTGTTTAAATATATGAGTAAACTCTATAATGTTCAAATGCATTAAAGGAACAACCCTAAACTTGGAAGTCTCGACAACTCAAGCAGCAACAATGAAATTATCCCTGGGGATTATGACGAGAAGCAGTCACCCTTTGTAAATGTAATGCGGGTGTTGCCAGCAGGAGGGGCATCACTCTCAAGGCCAGCTGGGTGCTATGCCCTGCTCTGAGGTGGCTGAAAACTGGGCTTCCTGATTGGGTAGGGTCCGGGCCCACCTGAAAGCCACTTGAAACCTGCTTGATTGAGGCCAGTGCCTGAGCAGATGTTCCCAACTCATTTCATATTCGCACACCACAGCTTCTTTGAACACTTTTAGATTCTTATTAATAACACTTTAAAATATAGATTGCTGTCTAATCTTAGCTGCGTAATTAAAAAAATAATCTTGCTCCTCCCCCAGGCAAGAAAGGAAACTGCACCCCAGGGTTCCTGCAGCTAAGAATCGCGCCTTGCAGAAAAGCTAGTAGGAGGCAGGAGTTGGGGAGCAGTGAAGACAAGAATCGAGTCTAATCCCTCCATTTCACAGAAAATAAAACGAGCTAAAGGAGGGCAGGATCTTCCAAGGACCCCAGTTCCTCCTGCCCAGTGGTAGGGCACCACCTGGTAGGGGACAGACAGGAAGGCCTTGGAGAGTAGAAACCGGTCCATATGAACCTGTTCACCTGGAGAAACAGCATTGCTTTCAGGTTCCCCAGGGGATTACAAGAGCAAGGCTCAAAGTTCTTTACCCTCACTCCGAGCTCACAAACCATCAGTGTACATCCCAGAAAAGAGAGCCATTAGTTTACCTAAGGTCAAACTTTAAGGCAGAAGCAGAGCTTAGAGGAGAAGCCGGGCCACTCTACTTCTAGCACATTCTGTCCTCAGCTTCTCAAGACTACAGGTGAGCCTCCCCGAGCTTCTACTGTGACCTGCTTCATCCAATTCCCGACGGGCTTCTTAGGCTTCTTGGCAAGAGAGAGCAGGCAGGTGAGGGCCACATAACCCCTAGCTGCCTGTGTCCTGGGGATGGCTGCTTCACAGGATACAGCCCATCTCATGTCCTCTAAGGTCTCTCCCTACCTAGAACTGTCATCCCTGGCCTGGACATCACCTTCAGTTTTTTCATCCACTAGAAAAAGATCATCAGCAGTTTCCATCTCTGTGAGGTTCAAAAAAAAAAAAAAGTGTGAGAGAGAAGGAAAGGAAAAAATGCCAAGCACTGCACCCAGCTGTTGACAAGGCCACTGCTTCCTTCTGCTGACAATGACTCACAGTGTCCCAGCTGAAGCTGGGGCTGGCGGTGACCTGGGAGTCAGCACCGGCACAGGAGAGCTGCCGTTCCAAGTTCCAAGCAAGCCTAGGCCTGCAGAACCCACACAGCATCCCAGGCAGACCGGCCCAAGACCCCAGAGGAGCAGAACACAGCCAGCCTGCCCACCATGGGAGGAGGTCTAAAGACCTGAGACCCCTAAATACACTATTTATATCCTATCCTCAGCTTCCAAAACAAAACTCTTTGCTGTCAATGAGAGGCTGATTAAGATCCAGTAGGAGAGACAAGGACCGCTATCATTTCTGGGAGGGCAAGTAATTGACAAGAGACAAAAGTAAAGGGTTAGGCAGGCACTGGGGTGCCAGTCTGTGGTCAGCCAGTGAGGGCCTCCCAGGACAGACTGGCAGTGTCTCTTAAATGTATTCTAACCCCACCCAGGTTCAGGAGAAGTAGATAATAAAGACATAGTAGCTATAGTATTCTCTGCCCCACATTGGGAGGACAGTTGAGGTCAGGTGTGTCCTGCTCTAAGCTACTCCTCTCTGTGTAAACAGTAGCTCTTCAGACTGTGCCTTGCCCTAAAAGACTCCATGTTACAGGGATGGGTGGACACGTGAACGGCACCATCGGTCCAGTATCACCCATGAGGCACAGACTGATAAGTGATTCATTACTGGGAGCAGAAAGAGTGCCACCCTTTAAATTGGTCAGGGTGCATCGGACTGTAGGGACACATGGGCGAATTAAAATTATATCAGGAAAACCAGGCCCAAGAATTTCTCAGAGGCTGACTGCAGGAAAGGTGTAACTCCCTCACCTGGACCCCCTAGCACTAGGATGGGGACGGCCCCCACCATCCCATCATCTGAGCACCCAGTGTGTGTGTCACGGCCCAGTCTGCTGTCCTGCCCATCTACCAGTTCTCCTATCTGAATCTGCCATCTACCCGAACCCAGTCCTGTTTCTCCCTTGGCTCCTGCAGCTCAGCTCCAACCTCCAGCAGCTCCTCCAGCAGGTTGTCTCATCAATACAGTTTCTGTCAGTTTCCCAGCTCTGGCCTCTCAGGCCTCTTTGGAACTCACTGCCTTTGTGCCCCTCTTATGGTCATATATAGAGAGATTTACTGTGTGATGCATGATGTACAATGTATAGTCACATGGCTCTTGCAGAGGCCCACAGCTTTCCAGATAGAAAAGGATGGGTTCGCAGGGAAGGTCCATGGAGGGGCAGCTTGTCATCCCCTTGCTCATCTACTTATGTCACTCCTGCTCTGCTCCCTGTGCCCATTTGTCCCTCAGAACCCAGAATAAAACCTCCTTCAGTAGCAGCCCACAGGCCTAGAGGCTACATCACCAATGTGGCCTGTGTAAAATACAGACATGGTTTAACCAGCGCCATGGCGTCTGGTCCCAGCAGAGGTGGTGAGCGGAAAGCTGTGGAGGCTTCCTCAGAGAAGCTGACTTCTCCATGGCCACGGGCTGGGAGAGGCATCTGCTGCTCCAGAGTGTTCATGCCACAGGCTTGGCTCCAACCAAATCAGCCAAGCACTGTTACTACGGGCCATCTGCCAGGACCCGGAAACAGTCCTGTTACATAAGGGGGCTGGGATAATGAGATTTATTAAACTGGATTCTTCCTCCAGAAAGGAAACAAAGCATTTTAAGCCACTCTTTAAAGGGGCAATGTGGGGAAGAAAGATCCTGAATGGGGGACCCACAGGTTCTAACCTTGGCTCTGCCATCTAATAGCTGTGGGAACATATGGACAAATCGACCTTCCCTGGGCTCTGGTTTGTTTACATTTCAAATACAGATGAGATGACTGCTGAGAATTAAAATTGCATAACTTATTATTTTCACCAAAACGGCAAAGATTAAGCTTACCTTGATCATAATTGTGTATAATACAGCTAATTTTCTGAAAATGAGCAGTGCCTTCATGATCTGTGAGCTTCAGAGAAGCAATGAGTCAAGCTACTGCATGTGGGGTGAGCTGGCAGAAAAGGTGCACAAAGGAAATGAAAGGTCTGAGCTGTTCATCCACCCAGGCCGGGGATGCCCGGGTAAAACCCAAGGTAAGAATATAGCTGAAGCAGCAATATGTCGCATGCCTATGCACATGACCCCAGCTAGAACACAAGTCCCTTCTTACCCACCGTCCTCTCTGACCATCATGGTTGATAAGGTGATGGATTTCACACTAAGCAAAGTGTGTTTTCCACCTCTATATTTGGTCCATAGTATTCCTCCTGCCCAGGATGCCATCCCCTGACATCTGACAATACAAGTATTTGCTCAACAAATGAATGAAGGAATGAAGGGAGAAACTGTAAATGCATCAGTAACAACCCACTCTCATTTTACAAGCAAAACATTCAGGCCCAGAGAGGATCAATGACTTGCCCAGGATGTCAACAAGTGGTATCAGAACCTGAACCTCATTCCTTGGAGCTCTTTTGACCACATCAAGCTTCCTGCTAGGTTAAAAAGTCATTCTCAGATTGAAAAAAAAAACTAATTCCTCTAAGATTCCTCAAAATGGGCCACTTTCCTCTTGGCACATATTGAGAACACTTTAAAGAACTGGCTGTCGCTCTGATTAGTGACAGCTCTATGGGACAGGCAAAGTCCCCTGAGGAAGGGCAAGTACTGTGCTTGTGTCAAGAACCTAAAAATGATGGCAAAATTACAGCCTGGCCACTTAATGCTCACTTTGAGTGAGGTCCTGGAACAAATCAATGTCCACCAGGAAAGAGGAGAGTTCCTTGAATGGAAGCAGAGTCCTCTGCCAGTGATCTCGAGCCCTTCCCAGAACCATCCAGTAAGCTCTGAGTGTGGCTGGTGGACTCACCACAACTCTCTCTCTCTCCTTTCCTCCAGAACCCACCCCCACAATTCCCACCATTGGTTCCTCCCTGCCCTAAGACCTAGGAAGTTGTTACATACTGAATGCCTGTATCCACCCAAATTCTTGCCTCGATTCAACCCCTAATGTGATAGTTTGAGGAAACGGGGCCTTTGGAAAGGACCAGATCATGAGAAGGGCCTTCGCAACACCCTTCTTGACCACATGGCAGGAAATGACCACCTATGAACTAGGAAGCAGAGCCCTGCCAGACACAGCCTCTAGCAGTGCTTTATGACTGTAAGAAATAAATCTGTTACTTCGAAGCCATCCACTCTCAGGTACTTAGGCTAAGACAATCATGTCTTGCCACACACCTGCACGCCTAGTAAGGTCGTTCTGAGGAAGAGTAGCATGATAACATGAAGTGAGAATGAGTGCTGATGTTACAGGGACCAGGACTCACTCACATATCCTCTGCTTCTTAAGTAACTATGCTACTTAGAAAGCCACTTAACCTCACTGAGCCTCAGCCCTCACCTGCAATGCAAGAGAACTGAACTTGACCTTAGGGAGCTATGAGAGGTCCATATTTGATAGCACTGAGCAGAGCACCTAGTACAGAGAACATGCTTGGCAAATGTTGGTCCTCTATCCCAATCTGACCCTTTTAGGCATTTAGAAAACATTTTTACATTTGTTCAACCAACTGTGTTAACTCGTGTTCACTGCAGCATGTCTCTGGCAAGGCTGTGGGCCTAGCCATCTGCTGGGTACAGGGGCCTGCAGGATAACCCCTACCTCCATCCATGACACATCCTGTTAGGAGGCCTGGGGAAGAACTGAGGGGTGAAGGGTTGGTTAGAGCAGAGGAGAGCTCTGCCCTTGCTATGAGTGGAAATCAGGAGGACCAAAAAGATTCACATCAAGACTGCCGCTTCCCATGTGGCTTCTGGTCTGGGCCCTTGTCCCCTGGCTCTTCTCTGGGTAGCCATGTAGGGGCCAGACCAACCTTAGCTCTTCTTACAAGCCCACACAGGTCCTTTCAGCTCTGACCTTGAGGATTCTCCCATAGTGGATGTTGGCCCCACCCACTTTGGCCACCAAGGTGATCTGTTTGCCTACTGCTGCCACCTGGTGGCCCTCTGGGTCCTGCTGCACTTGGCTCTGAGGGGAAAGCTCCTACTTCCAAGGGTGGTTCTTGCCTTGGGGTGGACATACCTTGCACTTTTCCAGGCCACAGATCAATGGGATATTCACTGCCAAATGCATAAGCCACAAGCAATGCCAGATTCTCATCCCTCTGGCACAGAGGGCACACTCAGCTGGGAGCATGACCTCCCTCCCAGAGGGGAAGAAAGCACCCAGAAGTCGCTCAGCTGCCTGACTCTTGGGCCAGTGCACAGTTCCACTTTACCACAGTCCCAAGGGTAGGTAGGCAAGAACAAACTAAAATAGCACAGTGACCAGGAAACAAAGCTTCTGGAAGGTGGGAAATAAAGTGTTAGGAAGCCTCCTTGCAAACTCAAGAAATGCCAAGGCATAAACAGGCTGAGCTGAAGAAACCACTGGAAAAAAAACACACTGCTGCTCCCTGACCTTGGAGGGCAGTGTTCATGAGAACACCTGCAGGGTCTTCTATAGACAGCCTCCAACCCCCCACTATAAGCTGAACCCCAAATGAGGCAGATACTGCTGGAATGGGCCCTCCACCCAACCACAGGTCCTTGCCCTGAGCTCCTCAGGTCAGAAATTCCCTAACTCCAGGCCTCACATGCCCTGGCCAGAGGGGTTCAGGCAAGTGTGTCCCACGAGATCCCTTGGGCTCACAGGAGCTGTCCACTGCAGGCCTGGCTTTGCAGCCATCTTCTGGGCCCTATAATGCAGAATCAGAGAAACAACGTTTGACTTTATAGGTGACTGGACTCCCCTTGCCTCTATCATTTAACATCTGCAATATGTTTACTTTTTACTGAATGGTTTCCAAAGTCCCTTTACCTCCAAAATGCTAGAATCTGAAACCCAAAGGCAAATAAAGGCTTCTCTTCCCACAGATAGATGCAGGAAGGGAATGTCATCAGACAATGCTTCCCCCTAGTGGTCAGATGTGGTCACTATACCCTCCCAGTTCAGATCACTTAAGCTTCCACTGGATCCCACCCCTGAACTCATCAGGCCAGCAGATGAGTGGCATCCAAGGCAAGGAGGCTGGGATCAAGGAACCAGTCCCACTTCTCAGTTGGTTCCACAAAGGTGAAGAAGCCCACCATCTTTAGGAACAAATATACTTTGGAGCTCTAAGGACCATTTGTGACCTCCTCTCACCTATTCAGATGAGGAAACCAAGGCTCAAGGATATTCAGGACAGCCAAGGTCACCAAGCTGACTCATAACTGAACCAAAAATAGATGCCTGCTTTCCCGCCTCCTGCGACACTCTATGGCCTCTTTTCCAAGTGACCTCTCAACTGAGGCCCAGCAAGAGCCTTGTCAAGAACATCCACGCAGGAATGTCTGTCAGAGGGGGAAACGCCACTGTTCTCCTTAACTTTTAAATAGCATTTATGAGGGTAATAATCAGATCGCAAATTACATATCCACCACAGAAAATAAAATGTACTCATAATCCCACCCAACAAAGAGAATATGCTGGCATATTTCTTTCTGGTTTTTTATGTAAATACTATTTTCAAGCAAATTAGAAGTTACAGTATATTATCTATTCCTTTTGCTATAACGAGCATATTCCTCTGAAATTAAATCTTCTATAACCTTTTAGTTAATGTCTGTATACTATCTCAGTGTTTAGCCGTACAAGAATTAATCAATCTCCCTCTGGTTTCGTTTGTTTCTGTCAAATGCTGTGAGTGGCATTGTGCTTATTCTCTGGACAGGTTTCTTTTTCACAGGCTAGAACTTTGGAGCTGGAAGGACCGTGAAGTTCATTATGTCCACAATGTCCTATTGGCCTGATGGAAGAAGGGAGTTCAGCATCTTGCCAGAGGGGAGAGAAAGCAACACCAACTCACACGCCTCCGCCTATTAAAAAGTGACCTTCCCAAAGTCCAACCGCAGTTCTGGCCCTTCCCTCCTGCTCTCGCCCACACTGATCTCTCCTCCTGAAACCCTAGACTTCAGTGCTGGCCACGCCACTGGCTGTCTGCCACATTCTTTTACTCCTCTACTAAATGTTTAACTTACTCATCCAGCCACAATCTTCCTGAAGGTCGCTCTGGATGTTGGATACCTCTGTATTCCAGGGAGTGGTGCTGTTTCTAGAATCAACACTGCACGCAGGAGCAAGGTGTTTCTCTGAAGAATGCAAGAAGCGAGAGCATGTGGAGGTACCTGTGACTTCAATTTAGTGCAGCAGTCATGGAGATGAATGAGTGAGTTCAAGTTCAAGCTCTGCCCATCCACACAGATGAGGCCAGTGCCGCATGCCAACTGGGCATGAGGAAGTGGGCGCGAAAGCACCACAGTGATGAAGCCGCCACTGTCACATGGAAATGCGGCTCTTCCATGTGCCCTAGAGTAGCCTTGCCGCTCAGCCTTGAATGGAGTTCCCAGTGTCAACACACATGTCCACTCATGGAATCAATGGCTACACGATTCACTAAACACAGGGTTCTCTGTGTGTGTGTGTGTGTGTGTGTGCGCGCGCGCGCACGCGCTGCACGTGTGAATGCATGTTCATATGTGTACAGATGTACAACCATGTGAGTGTGTGTGAGAGAGAGAGGGAGAGTGCATATGGAAACCAGAGGGTAATCTCAGATATTATTTCTCAACACCACCCATCTCTTTTTGGGGCAAGGTCTCCCATTATCTAGAGCTTCCCAAGTAAACTAGATTGGTTGGCCAGCAGCCCCAGAGATCTGCCTGCCTCCAACTCCCCATTACTGCCACACCACATTCCACATTTTACCTGGATACTAAGGATCAAACTCTGCTCCTTACTTTCCCCACTGAACTACCTCCCTGGCCCCAGAAACAGGGTTTTCTCAAAGCAGAACTCCCTGCAGAAGGAACTCCCATGCCTGGGGATGAACATGTTTGGGTCTTCCACATTTCCTGGTCATCTTAGCAAGAGAATGACAAAGCAGAAAGAGCCCTGAACTGAGAGCCACAACACCTGAGCTCTGGTCGTACTCCTCCACCCACTCCCTGTGCCTCTCCCTTCCCTGCCCTGAGCTCTCAGCCTCATTTCCAAACTGAGGAAGTCAGGTCAGATATCCTCGAATGTCCCATCTACTGCTGACATTCTGAGAACTCTAGGCTAAAGGAAATGGCTTTAGTTACCCGTAATAATGAAGCGGTAGTGCCCATTTCAAAGCAGTCTTTGCGTTCCCTTTGACTTTCAACCGCTAGGTTTCAAAGTTCTAATCATCAGGAACTCCAAACCACCTGCTGTGAGCAGAGCCCAAGATGAGACTCTCCCTGAGTTCGGCTGAAGTTTCATGATCTATGGTCCCAAGGAAGACAGAGTAATGCACACTGTCACCCTATTCTGGGAGGGATCTTGGCCTCAATCAGCACGGGGCATATTTATAAACTCAGTTCAGTGTGGATCAATGACTGGGCTTGGCTTTCACTAATGCACAGGTCAGATGCAATAAAATATCTCTTGGTCTGTGATTCCCCAAAAAAAAGTAGAGTAGCTAAGAGAGGGTCCTGTCCACAGGCCACTCCCCTCTTCAGAGAAGTAAGATTACTGACACTGAGGACAGGAGGAGAGGGACCAAATCTGCTGAGAGGCAAAACCGGGTTTCTTCCTTAAGTGAGGCCATAAAGTCACCTTTCTCTTCTTGGTCTAGTTTTCTCATTTTCCAGGCAAGGAAGATGTTTCTTCCACCCCTGATTTTCTAAAATTTCTAAGGCTTCAGGACTTTCTTAGGTGACAGTGAAGAAAAGAATGTCAAAGAACTATCTGTATCTGGTTTCACGTTTTCAATCCATTTCCTTTGTGAGACCACAGGGCTACTTTGGGATGCGGCATAGCTCAGGGAAAGCTTTCAGCATCCCTAGCATCTGGGTTCCAGACTCTCTTTTTTTTTAAATTTTTTAAAAAAATATTTTATTTTATTTATTTTTCAAGCAGAGAGATACAGAGAGAGATACAGAGAGAGAGAGAGAGAGAGAGAGAGAGAGAGAGAGAGAGAGAGAGAGAAACACCAGGGCCACCACCTTGTGGGTCTGGCTTATGTGGGTCCTGGGGAATTGAACCCCGGGGCCTTAGGCACCAGAGGCAAGTGCCTTATCTGCTGAGCCATCTCTCCAGCCCTCCAGACTCTCTTGACAGGCCCCAAATTAACATTTGCATCTAGTCAAGAGCATTTCCCTTGAAATTCTAATAAACTGTCAGCAGCCAGAGCTTAACACGACCTAAATCTACCTGCTACCTATCCAGGGGGGTTCCTAGACAGCCCCACAGAGACCTCAGCTGGAAAGAAAAGAAACACGGAATGCAAGTTCAGAGAGCTCTGGAGTCTGCAAAAGGGTAGAGGAAGCTGCTGTGACAGAGGACACATGGGACCAGTCCTGTGCCAGATAGATGCCCTTCATCTCACTCAATCCTCACACAGGTCAGCAAGTATCCTCCATTCTTCTAATGAGGAAATACATGCAGAGGAGTCAAGTACTGTGCCAAGAGCTAAAGATACAATGGGGAGCAAAAACAACCATAAGTCCTGCCCTCATGGAGCTTATTAGACTAGCGGAGTAGGTGATTAGTCAAAGAAAATGCAAAGAAAGAAAGGTGTGTGGCTCAGTTAGTAGAGTACTTGCCAAGCATGCACAGGCCCTGGGTCCACCTGTTAGCACTGCACAGCTGAGCATGGTAGTATGAGGCTATAATCTTCTAGCACTCTAGAGAAGGCTAGATCAGAAGTTCAAGTTCATTGACAGCTACATAGTGAGTTCAAGGCCAGCCTAGGCTATGTGAGCGCCCTCAGAGCAGAAACCACTACATCTCTATTTCAGCCCAGACTGGAGGAACAGAAGTCTTTCTAAAAGCAAGACTGAGCCAGGCATGGTGGTTCATGCCTTCAACCCTAGAACCTGGGAGGCTGAGGTTGGAGAATTACTATGAGTTTGAGGCCAGCCTGGTCTATAAAGTGAGTTGCAGTTCTGTGTGGGCTAGCATGAAATCCTAAAAACAAAACAAAGCAAATATATATGTATGTATATATATATATATAGAGAGAGAGAATACATATATTATATATATGTATATATAATATATAAAAATGTTACCTACACAAGACCTCCATAATACTGAGCTCAACATTTTTGACATGGATGATGGAGGTGGGAAAAAAAGACATCAAAATGGAAGAAGGACTAGTTAGTTAAATAGAAGAAGGAGTTCAGTTGAAGGAAGGAGTGAGGAGAAGGGACCAAAGAAGGTATTGGAAGGTACATATGATCAAATTACATTATGTTCAAGTATAAAAATTATCAATAAATAACCTAAAAAAGCATGACTATTAATTTACCTACCCCACCTCAGACAAGCATCCCTTATTTGCTTATGTAGACATTTTACAAGTGAGCATCACTACATGGCTGGGGTCATTGACAGATACATTCATTTGCACCTTGCCACAGCCCTATGCAGAATACAGGTAGGCTTCTACTTCAGAGATAGGAAGCTAAGACCTAGGCAGGTGTGATGGTTGTCAGCTTGACCCTTTTAGTCATCTTGGGTGGGTCTCTGAGGATGTTCACAGGAAGGTAGCCTCTCAGTAGGGGGCAGGATGTAAGGAAGCTCAGGGAAGCTAGAAATGAACATCCCTTCCTGGGAGGACAGTGCAGGAAGGGAATTCCAGAGACTCAGGAAGCCAGCAAGTCTGGGAAAGGGTTGCAAGACCCTGCCCTAAAGCTATATGTAAAGGGGGAGAAATTTTCTCTTTCTTCCCCCTGTCTGTTTTGTGTGTGTGTGTGTGTGTGTGTGTGTGTGTGTGTGTGTGTGTGTGTGTGTGGTGTTGGTGGTGGGTTTCTTGCTGTGCTTGGACCTATGAAAGGGGGCCACCGGCCTCTTTTGCCATTATGGAATTTCCCCTGGATCTGTAGTTTCAATAAACCTTTTCCTCCCATAACTGTGCCTGGTTTGGAGGTCCATCCCAGTGGAGTGTGGCTGTGACAGCAGGTAAAAGGACTTAGTCAAGGTCACCAAACTAGGAGACTACCCAGTTCTGTCATCCAACTTTCTAAAAAAAAAAGCCCACCGGCCAGGACACCATGAATCTCATCAAGACAGCTGCAGGACACTGAGCCTGGGTAGTCACCCAGGAGTACATGAAGTTCCTTAGAGCAAGGATCAGGGGTGATCAGCAGCTTGGGAAGGGTTTCTAGAATACAGCACCACCAGCCTGAGACACAGGTACCCTTGCCAACTTTCCCAGATTAGAACAGGTTCTCCTGGACTCTTTCCAAGTGCCTCTGACTAACAGAGAAAAGTATTTTTCCATTGCAAAAACTGCGGGCGGACCGGCAACAGACTCCTGCAGGGGAGGGCAGCTAGCACAGTCAGAGCCTGTACAGCCATCTGGAAAGCAATTCTGATGACATGCAAACTGCCCTGGCTAAGCACCTGCCACAGGGGACGTCCATCTTGGGCAGCATGCCTCCATTGTGGCACCACTGACATTTGGACTAGATGAGGTTTTGTATGGGGTTGGGAATGCCCTTTGCATTGCGATGACAGTTAGTAGCTTCCTGGACCTCCGCCCACCATACCAGTAACAACCCCCAGTTGTGACAACCATAAATGTCTCCAGCCAAGACAAATGTACCCATGGGACAAAGCTCACCTCTGGCTAAGAAATACTGGTCCAGGAAGCTGAGCCTTCTCTCACCCTATCCCCATCTGATCTTTCTGGCCAGACACACAGTCACTGTGCAAGCTCCTGTTTTCATCAATGTCACATAACTAGCGCCCTGCACTGCTGGGCCTGCAAACCCAACTCAGGGAGAATCACTCCTGGAGCTTTGAAACAACCAGTCAAGCAGCTTCTTGTTCCACTAACGAGCTGCTGCTGAGCCTGGGAGAAAACCTTGTGCCCGCTACTGTGAGCAGCTGAGTCTGAATGAATGGGTGCTTCTTCTCAATGGCATCGGGCCAGGGCAAGGAACGTGAAATCGATGAATCAAAGAGCAGAAGACTCCCATTTACCCAACATTTAGTACAACAACCAGATACTCAGACATCCCAGCTTTGAACCATTCTGATCTTAGGAGAAATGCAAACGTGGCAATACACATAAACAAGAGAGCTGAATTAACAAGTTAAACAGCTGAAACTACCCACCCCCCAACCCCCCCCCAAAAAAAAAACCATGCTCTTGAGTGGAGGTGCAAACCTAAAGCTGAGCTCTAAAGCAGCTGGAGTGACTCAGATATCTGTTAGGAACGTACGTGGGTTCCAACCTCCCACCCCAAGGCCTAAGCCCTGGTTGTCATGGTTTGATCCAGGTGTCCCCCACAAACAAATGAATGTGTTCTGATAGATCAATCCTCAGCTGATGGCAGTTTGGGTTTTACAACCTCGATGAAGCTGTGTTGTTGGGGGTGGGCTTATGGGGGTTATAAGCAAGCTTCCCCTTGCCAGTATTTGACACACCTTCCTACCGCTGTTTGCAGTACTGTGGCACAGGTGCCCTCTGCTCATGCCATCGTTTTCCCTGCCAGGATGGAGTCTCCCCTCGAGTCTGTAAACCAAATAAACCCATTCCTCTACAAGCCACTTTTGTTTGGGTTCTTTCTGCGCAGCAACTAGAATGCTGACCACAACACTGGTCCAGACATGGGAGTCTGTCTCACCTCAATGCTGTGAAGAAGCAACACCTGACAGACCCAACCAGCCTTGCTACTCGAAAGTAGTGTGTTTGACTGAACTGTGATTCTTTGAAGAGCAACCACAACACCCCACCCCACTGTGAACCCCAACTGCTCAGACCACCGCAGCTTATGCTGAAGGGTGCTGAAATTGAAATCTGGTTGCAGGTCTACCTCCCCCCAAGGGACTCCCTGGCAAGATTTAAAGCTAGGATCGATGGATTGGTGGGTGGATGGATGGATGGATAGAACGATGGATGGGTAAGTGGGTGGGTGGATGGATGGATAAGGTTTCCAACTCTACTTTTTGGTGTTTGCATGAGTGTATGCAGGTGGAGGCCAGAAGATGGTATGTGTGGTAGTCAACCACATGCCACTGGGATGAATTTCCAAACCAGGCACAGTTTGGGGAGGAAAGTATTTATTGAAATAACAGATCCAGGAGAAGTTCTAGAATGGTGAAAGAGGCTTGGCCCCCTTCCACAGATCCAAGAAGAGAGAGGACCCATCACCAGCATCTCAAAAGCAAGCATACTCCAAACTCTCAAAAAACAGGAACTCCAGGCTTTGAGTCAGACTGCTCTTTACTTATGTATATCTGGAATTCCAGATCTACCCCAGAAATACCTTAGGGCTGGACCCTAGGATCCAGCCAAGGTGACACACTCTCCAGCCAGGCAGCTGGAGAAAAACTTTAACTCTTGAATCTATTGGGGGACACCCCTTCAAACTACCATATTCCACCCTGGCCCCCAATAGAGTTATAACCATCTTACGGTGTATATTTATGTTTAGTCCAACTTTAAAGGCCCAACAGTCTTTACCAACTTTAAGAATGTTCCAAAGTCCCAAGTCTTATCTGAGATTTAAGATTGTCTTTTAACTGTAAATTCTGTAAAATCAAAACAAGTTACAAACTTTTAATATAATGGAACAGAGTAAACGTTTCCAAATGCTACGAGGCATACCAAGGAAGGACTGGGCTAATGCAAATTTAAAAACCATTAGGCAAACATCAAACATCTGCAGCTTAAGTCCAATATTGTAACCAGTGACTAACAGTCTCCAAATTTTCCAATTCTGTCCCTCCAGCTTGGCTGAGTAGCTGGGAAAAACTTCCATCCTGAGCCAACCACATTCCATGGTAGCTGTGATGGTTAAGTTTTGATGTCAACTTGACCTTTCAAGTAATTTTGGGTGAGTCTCTGAAGATGTTCACAGGAAGGCAGCCTCTCAGTGGGGGGGCAGGATGTAAAGAAGCTCAAAGGAGGTAGAAGTAAACATCCTTTCCTGTGTGGGCAGTGCAGGAAGGAAATTCCAGAGACTCAGGAAGCCATTAAGTCTGGGATAGAATTGCAAGACCCCACCCTAGGGCTATATAAAGGAGAAGAAATTCTCTTTGCCCCTCCTGCCTGTTTGCTGTTCTGTGTGTGTGGTGGTGGTGATGGGTTTCTCTCTCTCTGCTTGGACCTGTGAAAGAGGTCCAGCCTCTTTTACTTTTATGGGACTTCCCCCTGGATCTGTAGCTTGAATAAATCGTTTCCTCCCATAAACTATGCCTGGTTTGGAGATTCATCCCAGCGGTGTGTGGCTGACTATGACAGTAGCCCTTGTACAGTCTTGGTATGTCCAAAATATCTTTGGGTCTCCATTACAAACCACATTTTAAACCACAGTCCACCTTCCAATGGCTTCACTGGCCAATCAGGGACTTTATGTCCTGTTCCATACCGCATCTCAGCAGTGGCTCCTGGAGCCATGTGCACTTTATGACCTACTCATGTATTATTTCTCATGCTTCCAAAAGCAGTACCAGGTATGCAGGACACAGCCATATTGTAAATTCAGGGACAAAATAAACCATGACCTTGAAGAGCAGATTCCTTTCTTTTAGCTATTTCCTTTCAAAAAAGCTTGTACAGTCTTTCATTCAGTCCTTCCTGGGTGGAAACACCTCAGGCATCTCTCCATTGTTTCAATATAAAGTAGTTGGGCCATCTTTAATCATGGTAACGGCTCTTTAACATTAGCACATTTCATAATCTAAAGCCAGCCTCTGTGCCAGTAAGTTAAACTTGCGTTGAGGTTTTTCCAACTTTAAATCTTAAATTCTCAGTCCCATATCCTTAGCCAAACATAACAGTCCATTACATAAAGTCAACTTTGGTCAAACTCTCTAGGCATGGGCAGTAGGACACATCTACCCCTTGGTCCAGGTCACAGTTCCATTAAAGCTTTCTGCAGTCTCTCCTTCCCCTTAGAAAGTTCACAAGCCAAGCCTGTAAATGCAATTCTCTCTATACTTAGCATTTCCAAATTCTCACCAAAATAGTCTATAAAACTTGGCTTACTACTCTAGAAGGCATCTTCAGTTTTAAGTACCAAATCCATGTGCATTCCTCTAGCACACAAGTTCCAGAAGACCAAACTCCACACAGTCAGATTCATCACAGCAATATCACCCCACTCTCTGGTACCAAAACTGTCATAGTCAACCACACACCATCGGGATGAATTTCCAAACCAGGCACAGTTTTGGGGGGAAAGTATTTATTGAGGTAACAGATCCAGGAGAAGTTCCAGAATGGTGAAAGAGGCTGGCCCCCTTTCACAGATCCAAGTAGAGAGAGAAACCGATCACCAGCACCTCAAAAGCAAGCAAGCACACTCTAAACTCTCAAAATACAAGAATGCCAGGCTTTGAGCTCAGACTGCTCTTTACTTATGTATAGGTGAAATTCCAGATCCACCCCAGACACACCTTAGGGCTGGACCCTAGGATCTGGCCAAGGTGACACACCCTCCAGCCAGACAGCTGGAGAAAAATTTTAATAAACTCTTAAATTTATTGGGGAGCACCCACTCAAACTACCACAGTGTGTGTGTCTTCCTCAGTCCCTCTCCACCTTATTCTTTGAAACAGCATCTCACACTGATCCTAGAGCTCACTGATTTGGTATAGTGAGCCCCAGGAATCCTCTGTCTCTGCCTCCCCAAGTGTTGACATTTCAAGCACATACCACCATTTTTATATGGATACTGGAGATCCAAACTCAGTACACATGCTTATGCAGAACACTTTACACACTGAGCTTCTCCCAGTCCCCTACTCTATATTCTCAGACCTCAGCCCTACTTACACAGTCTAGTAAGAAGGCAAGGCCCACGTCTACCTAGACACTTGAGTAAGAAGACAAGGCCCATGTCTCTTCTCCTGTTTCTCTACAACTGAGTGTGATGCTCAGTAGGTTTCTAATAAACATGAACGGTTCTGGTCGAGCTCCTGAATCCAGAGACAAATGAACCCTTCTGTTCATGAGCCAGTGAGGTACAAAAAAGAGGTCAGAAATCCTGGCTGTCCGGGGCCTCATGTGCACTGCAGTGGATGTACTCTCTTTTACCTAGGAATACTTTGACAAGGGAAAATGAGTGCATTTTCTGACAGGCAAGGGAGATACAGAAATGAGCAAGACTAATATGGTTGCTTCCCTCACAGAGCTTACTGTCTGGAGGAAAAGAGGACCAACCACTGCATGTAGAAGCGGCTACTACAGAGAGTTGTTACTACAGATGGGCCTGATCTTCAAGGTGTCTGAACCTCTGAGGAAAGAAATTTCTTTCTTCCAAATGAACACCAACATCTTCCTTAGAGATACTCTGAACTGGTAACATGGAGATTTTCTCGTGCATCTTTCTTAAACAAGCTTCTATTCCACAATGATCAGAACTTTTTAAAAGCATCACTAACATGAATGCTCACATATGTTTGTGTGCACACATGTGGTGGATGTGACTTACCAAAGAGAGCTGAAGCTGGTGGACACCTGCAAGAGCAGACACTCTGACCAGCAGTCACCAGGGACTTGGTGATCTAGAGACGGAGCTAGCAAGATGGGAGAACTCCTGAGAAGCCCTGAACTTCAGATGTTGGCCTTGGAAATGGGCCTTAAAAATTACAAATTGGGGCTGAGGAAATGACTCAGTCCACAAAGTG
Organism: Zapus hudsonius; assembly: GCA_004024765.1. Lineage (NCBI taxonomy): Eukaryota > Metazoa > Chordata > Mammalia > Rodentia > Dipodidae > Zapus > Zapus hudsonius. The sequence continues at coordinate 24,398 of PVHP010002047.1, read as the reverse complement.
CTCGCCTTCAAGCATAAGGACTAAGTTCAAGCCCCAGAAGCCATGTTAAAAAAAAAAAAAAAAAAACCTAAGTGTGCAGTGTATATTTATACTCCCAGTGCTGAGGCTGGGAACAGGGCCTGGGGCTTGTTGGCCAGCCAGTCTAAACCAGCTAGATGAACCCCAGGCCAATGAGAGACCCTGTGTCAATAAAGAAGGCGAGTGGCATTTGAGCAAGTCCCCTGGCCACCACACACACACGCGCACACACGCACACACACACCTGCACTTGCATACACATTCATACACATGTGCACACAAACACAAATAATTACAAATTGTCTGTGTGAGAACTACGTTAATTAGCTGGAACACTTAATATAGCAGGGATGAGGAGAGGCTATAATAAAACTAAAATCTCCAAGAATAAAGGAATATAAAGGCCAGGAAAAACCTGTCCTGAGGGAAGAAGAGAAACAGATGACAAGGACGGAAATGAAAGCCAAGAACTGCATGGCAATGCGTGGCAGCCCCTGAGGACACGAGGTGCCACGATCAATGAACATGGCGCGCCAGTCAGAATACCAGGCTTTCTGTGAAACCTCAGCTAATGCTCTCTGGTGACAGAAATGCAAACTTGCCATCACTTGAGCGAGGACAAGGTGAGGTCGCCCAACAACCTAGAACGATTTGTCAGTGGTGCTTCCTGTCATGGACTCCTTCTGAAAAACCTGTACTCAGGACCAGAAGGAGTTAACCTGACCAGCCCTGCTGGGATCTAGAGTGGAAAGGCCACTTACCTGGCTGAGGTCCTTAAAGCTTCCCTGCCCCCCCCCCAAAAAAAAACCCTTAATCCCAAATTCTGGTGTCTGTTTACACAGCTGTCCCCCAGCTGTTCTTCCAGCCCCTCTCTCACCTGTCTGAGCAACTAGGTGTGTCCACCCACTCCAGATGGTAGTGACCTTTTCGTTCTGAAAACAGCGTGCATCTATCTTCTGGGGCACAGGAAGGAAAGCAGCCTGGCATGCCAGCTGTCCATGCTTGTTACTTCCCCAGACATACAGCTCTCCTGAATCTACAACAGAGGGAGTGAGAGGAAAAGAAAGATTACCAAAATGATGGTGACAGCACAACTCTGAAAGGAAATGCTTCACACTACCCCACAGTGCTTCCTGGCATAACACCAACCTTGTGCGGGACATCAAACACACAAAGTTCACAAGAACTCCATGTACAGGAAACACAACCTACTGTGTAAGACCTATTTCTTTGTTTTCTCTATTTCTATAAATATATGCTTGCAATGCCTTTTGTTAGGAAGGAAATGTTTTAAATTTTTAAAATAAGAGGTTAAAAGATATGTTATTAAAGGTTAAACTTTTTTTTGAGGTAGGATCTCGCTTTAGCCCAGGCTGATCTGGAATTCACTATGTAGTCTCAGAGTGACCTCAAACTCACAGGGATCCTCCTACCTCTGCCTCCCTAGTGGTAGGATTAAAAGCGTGTGCCACCACATCCAGCTCTAAAAGTTAAACTTTTAAACAAAGTGACATGGCTGTGTGCCCTGTCCAGCAGAAGACACAAAGTTACCACTTCCCATCTATGCAGCACTGAGCTCATTTCTGCCTCACAATAATCCTGTGACATAAGCAGAAATGACTGACATTGTGATTTTTAGCAGCACAAAAAAGCAAATTCAGAGTCAAGTGACTCTGGCTTCTATTCCTGGATCTGCTAACTAGCTATTGACCTTGGACAAATCACTTCCTTTCTGAGCTTAGCTTCGCCAGCTGAATACTGAACAGGAGGGCACTTGGTCTAGAAGGGCAGGCAATATAACAAGGGACATTGGTAACAAGAGCAATTGGTGGGTGACTGTAGCAAACCAAAAGGCACATAGCCTATCAAAGTGACATTCAAGTTCAGAAATAATTTTTAGATGAAAGTCAAACAAAATGACGCCAAGGCTATAATTTGGCCTCTGGGCCATCAAACTGCAACTTCTTGGAACGGCTCTGAAAGCTTTCCTAGCCCTGACACGCTCAGGCTCTATCACTATCCTAACCAACAGCACTAGCCATGTGGCTGTGGCTAGTCCACAGTGAGATGGAAGTGGGAAAATACATGCTGGATTGCAGACAGTGCAAAAGGAAGTGTACTCCACTGATAACTTTCATGTTGGTCACATGTTAAGATATGATTGTGGATATCCTGAGTTAAGTAAACCATATTAATACAATTAATTTCACCTGATTCACTTTACTTTTTTTAAACATGGCTCATATTTTATTTCTATTAGACAACACTGTCCCCAAAGAGAAGTTAATCAAGGCTGGCAAATGTTAAATGACTTTTCAAGACCACATGGATAATCAAGACACATGGCAATAAAGGGATGAGAAGCCAGATCTTCATTTCCACTACATTTTGTGATTTCCTAATACGACTTTACAGCATTGCTTATGCTAAGGAAGACTGATATATTCCACCAAACTGATCAAAAGCCAAACAAGGCTTTAGACCAGAGCTCAGAAATCTCCAGTTCAATTTCCATGGGCCCCTGAATGAAAGTGAACACAGCAGGGCACATCACTTGGGCCATTTCCTCACCTTAGAAGGAGGCAGTATGAATCAGTGAGGCTTTCTGTCACCCAGGTGGCCCTGTAGCACTAACAACTGCAGTTCTGAAATGTATGGGGCACTTCCTTCTCAGGGTACACAACATATAGAAATCCCCTACAGAGAGCAAAGACAGCATCCCCCTAGCATATCAACCCAGGAAATGACCGATGAGTTAGAGATGCCATTGATGTGAAGCTTGTGTGTACGATGAGCCTTCGTTTAGCTTAGAACATCTAAACCATCTTTTTGAAAGGCACGCTGTCTTCCACAGGAGGATCATTAACTGTTGCATCAGCAGGTAAAATTAAATTCTGCTGCAATGCCAAATAGTTACACAATCTGTGAGGCCTCCAGAGGGCAGGTCTAAAGAGCACAGAAAACCTCCAGTGTGTTAGCAGCCTAAGTGAGATAAGAGGGTTATTAATCTTGACAATCTTCAACTCACTTCCAAAATAGTCAAAACCAATTTATTTTGTGAATATATTAACAATGACTTTTAAACGGACACTTTAAAATGGTGAATGCCATATATGAATTATAGCTCAACAATGAACTCAAAATCTAGGTATTTTAAAGCACCATAATGAAAGTGCCCACATAAGAAATAATAAATTTACTAATACCAAGATTTTTTTTAAAAGAAATTGATATTAGCAGGCAATCAAAGACTTTCTAGGTTTACATACTGCTGGCCATTTCAAGTTCATTAGAACAGGGAAGTAATGCCTCAGTCCACACTTACTCTCAGAATAGAATACCACACACACACACACACACACACACACACACACACACACACACACACACACACACAGGCTGTGGGCTGAGCACGGCACTTCCATCCTGCACTCCCCAGACCTTCCTCTGTAGGAGAGGAACCAGGAGCCAATGGACTCACTTAAATCTGGCATTCAACTGAGTTCAACACTTTTAACAAACATTCTGAGCTATGAATAGGTGTTTTGTTGGCTGTTTTAAATTCACTAAGCCAGTTTATCTGTAGGTCAGACTTTGTGAAATGCTTAAACTCTCACAATGGCTCTGGTGCTCTGGAAAAGCAGCAGTGGCCAGCTGAACCACTCTGCAAATCTGATGTTCAAGAATGCACGCTGCATCCATGCGGCCTTGCACACACCTGCATTTCCCCTAAAACACCAAACACATTAAACATGAAAGTCCTCCAACTTGCTTGAAAAGTGAAATGCAATCAACTCTGAGAGAGATCTTCCCAAGATAAATCTCTCAAACATATAATCTCCAATGTCCCCAACCTCTAGCAGGAATCCCCAAAAGAAAAGGGAAGACTTTCACTCTCAAGAAAATACCACATGGACACATGAAGAAAGGTCACTAGAACATGTATACAGCATTGGCTGGGGACTCAGTGAGTGGATGGGTAAACAGTCAGCAGAACAGAGTGTGAAAGCTAGACTTGTGCAGGTGCTTTTAATCCAGGTGAAGACAGGAGGATCAGGAATTCAAGGCCAGCCTCAGCTACACAGCCAGTTCAAGGTGACCTTGTCTCAAAAAATAAAGAAGAAAGAAGCTAGAGAGATGGCTCAGCAGTTAGGGCACTTGCCTGCAAAGCCTAACCACCCAGAGTTCAATTCTCCAGCACTCACATAAAGCCAGATCCACAAAGTGGCACATGCATCTAATTTGCTGGCAGTGGCTAGAAGCCCTGGCATACCCATTCTCTCTCTCTCTCTCTCTCTCTCTCTCTCTCTCTCTCTCTCTCTCTCTCTCTCTCTCTCTTTCTCCCATTCTCTCTCTCTCTGCTTGCAAATAAAAAGAAGAGGGATAATGTGATTTTAAAAAAAAAGTTTAGAGAGAAAAATGGATAGATCAAAGAATTGGAACAGAAAGATAAATTTGAAAAATATCTAAAATATAAAATAGGTTAGAGATATACAGATACATGAAGATAAGTAGTTTAGATAGAAAGACAAAATATAAACATAGGCATAGAGAAGACAAATACACATGGAGATAAATACATGAACTGGAAAGATGTAGATGAGGGCTGGGGATGTAATTCAGTTGGCAGACTGCTTGCCTAGGTGTGCTTGAATCCCTAGCTATCCAGGACCTCACAAACCGAACCTAATCTAGGCAGGCACTTGGGAGATAGCAGAATGATTAGAAGTTAAAGTTATTTTGGTTTCATAGTAAGTTTAAGGCCATCTTGGACTACATAAGACCTTATCTAAAAAAGGAAGGAAGGGAGAGAAGGAGGGAAAGATATAAGTAAATAAAATAGAAAAAAATAAGTTAGTACAAAAATTAATCAGCTAGAATATAGAAAAGCAGAGAACTTGGACAGTTATGTTAGACAGTGAAATGGGCTATATGGGTTGAAAAAGTCATATGTGCACCAGGTGTGATGCTGTAACCTGTAATCTCAGAATTTGAGAGACTGAGGCTGGATGATTGCCACAAGTTCAAGGCCAGCCTGGGCCATATAGTGAGTTCCAAGCCAGCTTGAGCTACAGAATGAGACCCTATCTCAAAAAAAGAAAAGAAAGCAATTATACAATTACACTGTAAACTCATGTACCATATAACACTCCAGCCAACAATGGGCCACATATACAGTGGTACATACCATATAGCCTAGGTGTTCAGGAGACAGTATGGCCTACATGTGTGTAAATTCACTGTGGTATTCAAACAATGATAGAGTCACCTAAGGACACACTTGTGACTACACAAAGTTACCGTTGATTATGCGATCCAGCCATCACTACTCCCTGAGAAGATGAGACTCTTGTTGTTGTATAATAAGAAACCGAGCTCAGAGGGTAAGGAATGATCTACCTTTGATATGAATGCTGCAGATTCATTATAAATTAAATCTGTAGAAGTACCTACGAATGCACAGACAGGAGACAGTCCCAGAAAGGTAATTTCCCTAAAATTATGCCAGTGGTAGCACCAGAATTCTGGCTCCCCGTCTATGACCTTCCCTCTGTACCTGTGTCGTTCTCAGCAGTCACACACAGAATTACAAGCCACACATTCACCCATGAAAGAACTGGGACCTACCTGTTAATGAGGCTGAGTGGCTAGATCCAGCAGCAACACCCACTGCTACAGATTTTTCCAGGCCTACAAAAGAAATTTTTTAATGTTTCTTTTGAGTTACATTTACACCAGAATAAATCAGCAGAGAGAGAACTCTGGCCTGGTCTTGGGGAGAACCGCAGTCAGTGATCGGCAGCATGGGCCAGAATGACTACATGGTGGGAGACGGTGACATACTGAGGGTTTGGATAATAAAAAGTAAATACACTGAGGATGAAGCCATTAGACTCCTCTCTCACACAGAGAAGAGGTAGATATTAAGGAAAAGAAAGCTAGAAAAAACCATGTGATGTCAGATTGTGATTGGAGAAACCAGTATAAGAGACAGATGCATAGGAGAGAGGTGCATGCATGTGAAAATACGTGTGTATGTGGGGGGAGGGGGTATTTCCTAGCTCTGTCTGCTGAGTAAACCTGAAAGCAAAACTCTCTCACACACAGCCACTACCAGAGGCAGGACTTAAAACACAAGCCCAGGCCTCCTGAGAACACATAACGGAAACAAATTTGAACCTGCCTTCCACCTCCAATCCAATTTTCTCCCCTAATCACACTGCTTCCACTAACAGAATGCCATCAACCCTGCTAGGAGCTGGGATAATCTCTAGCCACATGCAGTCCTGCTCTGGAAACTCTTTCCTGGCCCTTAGGCTTCATTAACTAGTGTCTCTCTCCATTAAGCATCCTGTGCAATGAATAGGACAGAGCAGATGTTCCCAGCCACATTCACCAGAGAGGAATGAATCCTGGGCCATTTGTGACCAGGTGAGGAGACATCCAGAAATCTAGTTCCAGAGCCCATGGTACAAGGTGAAGACTTGAGAGTGAACAGTGACAGATTTCAAGGGCAGGAAGCTGAAGATTCAGAAACCCCACACAATGCTGAGTCTGTGCTGCTATTCCATGCAGATCCCAAACTGCTGTTTAAATTGAAAATAAAAAGTACCTATTATGCTTTAGTTACTGGTCCCGTGATGAAACAGAGAGGGGACTGACACTCAGTTATAAGTGTTTGACACTCATTATCCTTAGTATAGGAGAAAACCTATAAACAATTCATATGACATGATATTGTTACTTGTACCTATTTTCAAAAAAAGCAATGGAGGATAAAAAGACTCTTTATTGAAAAAGCTGTGTCTAAGAGATGCGCTGAAAAATTCCTGGGATTTTTGTTGAGGAAGAGGAAGGAAAGGCATGAGGTGGCTTGGTGACATGAAGAGGCACAGTATGTCTTGGGAGCAGTGAAGATCTCCATGAAGCAGGGAGAAAGGTTTGGGAAGGGAGAGTTCCTATTGTGGATGTTTTCGAGGTCTCGTGAGTGACTACCTGGTTCAGCATCAATGCCTCCTTCACTTCTGCTGAGAACACCCTGCCCAACTCAACCTACTGGCTTCAAGAAGTGAATCATTACAAAGATCAGAATGATGGTTGTGGAGATGGCTCAGAAGTTAAAGGTACTTGTTTGTTTAGAAAGATCAGAATGGGGGAAGGGGGCTGGAGAGAAGCCAGATGCACAAAGTGGCACATGTATCTAGAGTTTGCAAGCAGCTGAAGGCCCTGGTGTGTCCAAATTCAATCTCTCTCTCTCTCTCTCTCTCTCTCTCTCTCTCTCTCTCTCTCTCTCTCTCTCTCTCTCTCTCCCTCTCTCCCTCTCCCCTCTCTCTCTCTCTCAATATATGAATAAATATTTTTAAAAGATCAGAATGACCCAGCACATGAGTGTACATCACTACAGCTATCCCTCCCACCACCCTCAGAATGACCCTTTAGGGTGGCAAGATGGCTCAGCAGTTAAGAGCACTCATGTACAAGCATAAGGACCTTAGAAGGCCTTAGAGACCACTGGAGTTCAATCCACATAAACAGCTAGCTGTGACCACAGGTATCTGCAACTCTAGTCAGATAGGGAAACAGAGCAGAGAATTGCCAGAGCTCATGGGGAAAAAAAAATGGCAAGCTCCAAAATCAGTAAGAGATTCCAGCTCAAAAAAGAACAGGCAGGGCTGAAAAGATGGCTCAGCAGTTAATGTGCTTGCCTGCAAAGCCTAAGGACCTAAGTTTGATTCCCCAGTACCACATACAGGCAGATGCACAAAGTAGCGCATGTGTCTGGAGTTCATTTGCAGTGGATGGAAGCCTAAAATATTTTTAAAAACAGAACTGGCAGAAGAAAGAGCAATGAAACAGGACACACAACATTCTGCTATGGACATGGTAGGGGAGCAGGGAGTGTATGAGGTACCACGTGGGCACATGAACACACACACACACCACATTACACACACTACAAACACAAGACACACAGCCACACCCCACACACACATTACACACAGCCATACACCATACACCACACACACATTACACACACATGCACACACCACATTATACACTGCATACACCATACATGCATGCACACACGACACACATATTACACACATGCACACACCACACACACATATACACACACCACACACATACATGCACACATGCACATACCTTACACACACACACACACATACCACATTACATACACATATGCACACACAAATACACAAGAAAACAACGACCCTTTGTTCAAAACTGGAAAAAAGCATTTAGTCTCCTAGATAGGGTTTTCATAATGCCAATCCTCAATAAATTGAGCCAAAAAGTGAGAGGCAAAGGAAAAGAAATAGAAATGTGGTACCATACACATAGAGAAAAAAAGCCATGTGGGAAAGAGAGAGAACAATGGCAGGGAAGGAGCAACAGAGGAGGAGATGAAGGGGAGGAGAAAGCAGCCCCTACCTACCAACTGATAAGCAGAAGTCCAACTGAAGGACCTCTGTGCAAAAACACTCATGTATGTGTGGAGAGATCGTGTCCCTCCAAGGATGCCCCTAGCCCATTCTCCACATCCTCATTCACTCCTGCTTCTGCTGTAGAAGATACTGGATATAGTCCTGTGGGCTCTCTTTGCCATGGGATTGATTGCATGCAGAGAACAGCCATTCCTATGTCTTCTTGGCAACACAGAAAACTTAGCAGGACTGATCCTGTGCCCCCACTGGCTGAGGTAAGTAGCATCTAAGATTCAGAGCTCACCACATACTGTTTTCAAATGCCTAGGCCATGTCTTCCAAGTAGCTGCAAACAGTTCTGAACCTGCCATTTTGATCTCCATCTGCCAGCCTTGCGTCTGTGCCTCAACTAGTCCCAAACTATGGCTGCAAAGAAAGCTACTTTTCCTAAACCCACAAAAATTGCAAAAAGACTGGCATGACAGACAATAGGGAGAGCTAGAGATCAAGAAACACTGAGAGCTGAAGGTCTGGCTGAGTGGCAGGGGGCTTGTTTAGCATTTGTGAGAACTTGAGCTCAATGCTCAGCACCATCAAAGAAAAAAAGTGGAAGAAAAGAATAAAAGAAATAGCAAAAGTAAAAATCCTTTACCCAGTTTCTGCATGCTTGTGTCTCTGCTTCCTCACAAAGAATAACTCTCAAATTCAAAGTTCGATGCTCACCCATCACTCTTCTCGGTTCCTTAGCAGTGATGAACGATGGGAGAGTCTGCCCAGGACACAAGCGCCTTCCAGATGATGCCAAACCTGTCCCCCACTGGAACACGATGCCACTCACTTCCCAGGGGAGAAGAGAAAACAAAGAAACTGAACATCAGGGTGAGAACATACTGTTCTTTGAACCACACTGCTATAAGAAATGCCCAAACGCCTCCTCAGTTAACGTGAGCACTGTGAAGGCGCTCAATTGCTCGGGGTCCTGGGACTGGTCATGGGATTACCACTATGCCAATCACAAATCTATGAGAATTCCAGTATCAAAAACTTCCTCCTACAGTCTCAGGGCTAGCCCCAGAGTCAAAGCACTGGAATGCTACCTAGTTCATGGCCAAACTGAAAGGGCAACTTAGACTACAAACCAAACACACAGGAACCCTGAAGACCATCAAGTTGATTCCTCACATTTAAGAGATGAGAAAACAGAGGCCTTAAAGAGAGGATGTGATTCAGCCAAGGTCAGTCACACAGGGAGTCAGTAGTCAGAGATGCTTTGGTTCAGCTCTTCTAGAAACTGAACCTGAGGTAAAGCCTTTCTATGACACAGGGTGAACTCAAAGATTCTCAATTACAAACACATATGTATTTGAAATTCCAAGACAACGGCCATTTCAGGAATGGTATTTTATTTCTATGTTCACCTGGATCTATGTATCCACATTCTGAACCCCATACAAATGCCCATGAGCCAACCCCAACACTGAGGTCTGCTCCTCTGGAGGTACTCTATACCCAATGCTGTAAGAAATAAGCTATGGTCACTAAATACAGTGGCAGCCAGGCAGGGAATTGTGTTAAGACAAAACCTACAGTCTCCTCATCAGATGAACTGCAGGCACAAAAGTTCCTGACTATCTCAGGATTAAAGCTTCTGTAGGATATTAGATCAAGTCCATACACCACCACTGGTTGATAAGTATCTGAAGTCTCAAATATGGACTTTTTGACTTTGACTTTTTATTATAAAATTTACCATCCTAGCCATTTTCCGTGTATTGAAATGTTATATGGTCATTATCACTGTTCATCTCCAGAACATTCTCATCTTACTAAGCTGAAACAGACTGTACCCAGAAACTCACCATCCCACATCCCCCCAGTCCCTGGAAGCCACCCTTCTACTTTCTGCCCCTAGAGTTTTGACTGATCTAAGTGCCTCATGTAAATGGAATCATATTACATTTGTCTTTTTGGTAGCTGGCTTATTTCACTTAGCATAACATCCTCAAAGTCCATCCATGGAGGAGCATGTCCGTTTGTCTCAGTGTGTGTGTGTCCGTGCATGCCACATTCTGCTTACCATTCATCCAGGAGTGGACACTTGAGAGTTGCCTCCATGTTTTAGCTGTCGTGAATAATGCTAGTTATAACATAGCTAAGGTTTACTGTAATCTACAGGTTTTTCTTTTCTCTCTCTTTCCTCCTCTTTCTCCCTCAACAATTCATTTGTTGAGGAAATGATAAGTTTGTTTTTACTAGAAAGACTGTTTTTTTTAAAAAAAAGATAAATGTTATTGAGGATGTAAAGAAATTGGAACCCTTCTGTACTGTTACTGGAAATGCAAAACAGTTCAGCTGCTATGGAAAAGCAGCATGGAAGTTCCTCAAAAAATTAAAAATAGAACTAACATATGATCTAGCAATTCCCATTTCCCAAAATAACTTAAATCAGGATTTCAAAAAAAAAATCTGCATTTACCATGATTATTCCAGCATTACACATAAAAACTAAGATATGGAAACAACCCAAGTCTGCTGACAGATGAATGGTTACAGAAAGTTAATGAAATATTATTCACACCAGTAAGAGAAGGAAAGCCTGTCATTTGTGACAATGTGAATAAATCTGGATGACATTATGCTAAGTGAAATAAGCCACACAAATATTGCATGATGTCACCTCTGTGCAGTGCCTGTGTGGTAGTCAAACTCACAGAAGCAGAGAATGCAATTGTGATTGTAGTGAAAATGGAGATTTGGGCTTGTTCAATGGACATAAAGTTTCAGCTCTGCTAGAGGAATAAGCTCTATCATCTGTATGCAATATTTCCTGCAATTAACAGTACAGTGCTGTGTACTTCAACATTTGTTAAAAGTGTAGATCTCATGGTGTGGTCTTGACACAAAACACACTAACACAGACAGACACACATACACAAATAAAATCCAAAGACCGTGGGGAAAATTTGGGAGGGCTGGATATGCATGTAACCTTGATAGTGGCAGTGGCATCACAGATATTCACATATATCCAAATCCATCTAATTATATGCAGCAAATATGTACAACTACTTAAATACCACCTCTACCCCAATAAAGCTATTTCTGAAAAAAACAAGACTAGCAATCACAAAAGAAAATGTGCAGGAAGAAAATCATTGATGCTTTTGCCCTGCTGGTTTCTAAGAAATGAATCTGCTTATAAACTGTAGTCACAACCATGCAACTCAGCAGTCACACTCCTGGGCATTTATCCCATAGAAATTAAAATTTATACTCATATAAAAACCTGTCCACAAATGTTTATAGCTTTATTCTTAATAGGCCAAACTGGAAACAACCCAGGTGAACATGGTGACTGGTTAAACAAACTGGTTGTTTCAGACTGAACTGTGCCCTCCACCCCCCACATTCAGATGGTGAATCCCTAATTCCAGGTGTGACTACTGGAGGTAGTCTGTAAGGAGGTAAACAGTGTGGGCCTAGGACTGATGTCTTTATAAGCAGAGCCAGACAAGGGCTCCTTCTTTCCAGATGCACAGAGGGCAGTTCTTCTGAGAACACAGCTAGAAGGCAGCCATCTACAAGCCAGGAAGACAGGCTTCACCAGAAACCAACCCTTAAGAGCACACTTGATCTAGGAAAGTGAGAAAATGAATTTTTGTTATTTATGCCACACCACCTGTAGTACTGTTAGAGCAGCCCTAGCAGACTGATCCAGTGATATAGCTATTCTGTGCCATAGTACTCAGCAACAAAAAGGACTGAGTTACTGGAACACACAACCTGGATGAATATCCAAAAACTGATGCTGAGTGAAAAAGCCAAGCTCACCGAACCTGGAGCTGAGCCTGGACTAGCTATCCAGCAAGCCCTAGGACTCTCCTGTCTCTGCCTCCTTAACGCTGGCCACACACACCCACGTATGTGCTGGGGATCTGAACTTACATTCTCCTGCTTGCACAGCAAGCACTGTACCCACAGAGACATATTGCTGTCCTCTTTCTCTTTCAATGGTACAGCATATGCACCAATCATTCTCTAAACTTCAGGACTCACAGGGGAGGGCCTAGATTCTATTACGCTAATGCCCAGGACCTAATCCACATCCAGCCTGCTCTCTCTGCTCCACACACACAAACACACAGGTCCCACTGCCTATTCAGAGTACAAAGGACAGCTCACCCTGAAGCTTTTAAATCAATGAGACTGAAATCCACTGGGAAGTGGAAGTGCAGTTCACTGCAGGAAGAATTCGGATCTTGGAATCCAGCCTCTGGTCCTTGCGCTACCTCTACCCTAGCACCTACAACAAGAACAGCTAGATTGTCATTTCTGCCCTCCCTGAACGCTTTCTTGAATCACTTCGGCCTCATGGCCTCTCCTTTTGAACAGAACTCCAACACTATCACTTCTCGGCCTTTTGGATATGGTCAAGTGTAGAACTCCAACATAGCAGGGCCCTTTCAAGTACTCCTGAAAGGGCTCTTCTCCAGGCCCACTTAGCAAACAACGGTCAAATGATCACCTGTAACAGCTAGTGCATGCCTCAGTCCAGCAGCGACACAAACCACCTTCTCTCTCAGGAGCTGTGCAAAGAAAGAACAGGGCGTAGTTTCAGAATATCCATCTACAGGATTTTAGGTAATTCATGCCCACCTACAATGCACCTGGTCCTCCTTATGTCTGACTAGTTTAAAGTTCCCTGTAACATTTTCACCCATAAATACCTCTATTTTATCCCTAGATGATAAGAAAAAAATGTTTTAAAAAGCTGTCATAATACCCTATCACACTGCCTCTCAGGTCCAGTCCAAGGGTTAGTAAATGTTTACTAAAAAGGACCAAATATCATACAGTTCCTGTCACACAGTTCTGCCACTGTTCCACTGTTAATTAACATCAACCACATAAATGAGTGAGCATGACTGTGTTCCAATAACCCTTATTCACAATGGGCTGGAGTTTCCACTCCTGATCCAGTGCAATCCCCACTCAATGCTGGAACCTCCACAAGGGGTCATCCAAGCTTTGCCCAACATTACCCCATGACGTCATGGGGCTCACCACCTCCCCTGGGGGCATCCACCACCTTCACACACTTCATTAGCCCATCTGCAGCAGCTTCTGACAAAGCTTTCCAAATATTTGAAGACAGTTGTCATGTCCTCTCTGAGACATCTTGTAGCGGTTTTAAAAATAGGTCCTCAAATTCTCTGATACTACTGCCTTCAAGATGTCGTGCTTACTTTCCCTCCCTTGTGTGGGCTGGACTCAGTGACATACTTCTAATGAAAAGAATAAGGAAATGGGGAGTGACTCAGATGAGGTGATCCCTCCTGGGGAAGCCAGGCACCGGGTTTTAAGAGTCCCACAGAGCCCCACATTGAAGGAACTGTGCCTCCTGCCAGCAGCCTCACAAGAGCCTGGTTTGCAGGGCCTCCACTGCTACCTCATGAAAGATCAGTTTTAAGGCTCAGAGCTCCTCCTACCCCTGATCTCCAGAAATGAGGGTTTAATGTTTCCTGTTTGAAGCTACAAAGTTTGGGGGTAATTTGTTAGAGCACAGTAAAAAATGACAGGTCTGTCCCCATTTCCTTCAGCCCTCACTGGGTTTCTAATTCACTCTTTCTCCTAGTTTCCCTCCTCTGAGTTTGTTCCTCTTTCTCTTCTCCCTCACCCCCCCCCAACACAGGGTCTCACATATTTCCCAGGATGGCCTCAAACTCACTATGTAGCCGGGGGTGTGACCTTGAACTTCTGATTCTCTTGCCTCCTACAGGCATGTACCCCACACCTGATCTATGAAGTGCTGGGGATGGAATCCAGCACTTCCTGCATGCTAGACAAATCACAAATCTCCACCAACTGAGCTACATCCAGCCCTCTGCATCAGTCACCACCTCTGAGGGGCATTAGCACCTCTGTTTATTTACAGGTCCACAGTGTCTTTCAAAACATTAGGACCCTGAAGAGCAGTAATTGAGTCTTTTTTACCTTCGTGCCCAGGGCCCATGCACTAGATACCACAGGTGCGGTCTGAACAGCACAAAAAACAGATCTCTGGCCTCCCTTTTTCTAGAGATTATACTTCTGTCGGTGGAGTTCCTAGTTAATTACATTAGCTTTTGGCAAGATCAAATCTTAGTGCTAATGCAATATGAGTATATGGTCCTTTAAACTTGTCTTCCTTCCTGAATCCCTTTCTGCTTTTTTAAAATATTTTATTCATATATTTGCAAGCAGAGAGAGATAGAGACAGAGAGAAAGAGAGAATTGGTGTGCCAGGGTCTCTAGCCACTGCAAACAAATTCCAAATGCATGTACCTACCACTTTGTGCATCTGGCTTTACATGGGTACTGGGGAATAAAACTTGGGTTGTCAGGTTTTGCAGGCAAGCTCCTTAACCACTGAGCCATCTCTCCAGCCCCATCCCTTTCTTTTCTCTAAAACTGACTGAGGCACTTACATTAGACTCAGTCTCGAGCACAGCTCATACCTTCCTCCTGCTTTAATTTGCTTCTGCTTTAATCTGGGCTTGAACCATCTCTCATCTGTTCTTACCCTAACTGACCCCTCCAGTCCGTCCTTACATTCCAGCACAGCTAACCCGCTATCACAGATCCAACATGATACTGCATTCATGCACTTATTCATCTATACAAATCCCTCAAGTGCTAAGAAGGGTCTCAACCACCGATGTTTCTACTTCCTAAACACAGTGCCTACACACTACAGCTGCCACTGAATAAACGACTTTCTATTATATCTCTCCTTAGCACATTCTCCCGCTGCTACTGAAGATCCAGCCCATCAAATGTTTTTACTTACTGAGCCTGTCATCCAACATATTTTAACCATTGTTCCTTTTTGTCTTCTTTAATTATATTACTTCTAATTAAACTAAATTAATTATAACATATGTAGGTTCTTGCAAGGCCACCTATTGGCACTTGGGAGTTAGAACACTTTCTACAGCAGAGACCTAGAGTTCTATAGGATCTAGACTGGTGGGCATACCCTGGAAACCATTACCCCACAGGGCAGCATTGAGCTCAGCACAATGACAGAACAGACCCAGGCTCTCTAATGAAAACACACTTCCCATCCTTAATCAGAGTTTAGGAAAGTTAGATAGTACTGTGGAAGCTTAGGTGGTAAAACTCACTTTGAATTTCAGCATATTTCTTTAAAATTTATTTCTATTGGTATCATTTACAATATAAATTTCACAATCCTGTGAAGTATGGCACGGTGAGAAGAGCTCTGAACTAGCCAAGAGTCGCTTCACACATATTTTATCTAACATGGTGGTCACTACCTATTGAACGTTTCAAGTGTGATTCAATTGAATGGAAACATACTATGAATAAAACAGGCCCACTAGAGTTCACAGAACAGGAAGCATCTCGTTCATAAATGTTATATTTACATTGATATAAATGACAAGAGTTTGGATACATTAAATTAGTTTAACAGTTGCTGTTTCTCTAATTACATGAATGATTAATTATAATATACATAGGTTCCAACTAAGCTGGGTATGGTGGTATGTGCCTGTAATCCCAGCAGGATCAGAAGTTCAAGGCCAGCCACAGGTACATAGCAAGTTCAAGGTCAGTCTGGGCTACATGAGAGTCTGCCTCAAACAAAAACAGGAAAAAAAATGTTAAAATTACTTTCACCTACATGCAAGAGAAGGAAGCAGACACAGAAGGCCATATGCAGTGTGGATTATATTTACATGAAATGCCCAGAACAGACAAGTCCACAGAGAAAGGCAGGAGGCTGTGGTCAGCAGGGGCCAGGAGGGAAGAGCGGGAAATAACTGCTACAAGAAAAGTGCTCTAAAAGCAGATGGTGACTGCAAGCACGGACATGCGTAATTCAGACAGGGAATGTAATACATGAGCTATAGTTCAACAAAGCTGGGTTTTTTTTGGGGGGTTGTTTGTTTGTTTGCCTTAGTTTTTCAAGGAGGGCTCTCCCTGTAGCCCAGGCTGACCTGGAATTCACTATGTAGTCTCGGGTGGCCTCGAACTCAAGGCGATCCTCCTACCTCTGCCTCCCACAGCCAAAACTGTTATTTAAAAAACTTAACTACCTGTTTACTTTTTTGTAATTTTAACCTATCATAGTTAATTTTAATTTTTTCCATTTTTTACTTTTTTTTAATGACGCTATTGTAAATCACATTCTGTTTCTGCTGGACAACACTGGGCTATAATACAGCCTAGCTTAGCATGAATAGTTTTAGGCAAGTTATATCCACTTATACCACAATTCCCATTACTGCTAGTGTTAGGATTATAAAATGTCATTATATAATATATTATTACCTTCACTGTTTATAATACATGTGATGACTAACAGGTCTTCATTGATTCCCTCCTCCCAAACTGACTTTTCTGAGGACCTATTTCTCAGCTCAAATTCTCCTATTCCCTGGTTTTCAGGGACCTAGCTAGCCTTTCCTTATGGGTACGATAACTGGAATAGCCTAGACACATCAACAGGACAGGGCAAGCCAAACATGAGCTATCCTCACCTCAACAGTCTGGGGAACCACACATCTTCCAGGCCCGTGCGGGACTCCTAACTGGCCAAAGGCATTGGATCCACATGACAGGACTCGACCTTCCTCTGCAAAATACAAGGACTTAGGTTACACATCTAAGAAGTAAGACATTTCATCTGTGGCCACTGGGCCAATGCTGAGGCATGAATGAGAAGAGGGAGCAGAAAGCCTGGGCTTCGAAGCCTTCAGACCACTTCCAAAACCTTCTGTTCTTCCAGTGTTGTAGTCAACCTTCTCGTTGCTACATGGAAAACAACCCAACCAAAGCTGCTTGTGGAGAAATGGGTTTATTTTGGCTTATGGACTCGAGGGGAAGCTTCATGATGGCAGGGAAAATGATGGCATAAGCAGAGGGCAGACATCAACTCCGCCACAGTACTGCAAACAGTGGCAGGAAGGTGTGTCAAAAATTGGCAAGGGAAAGCTGGCTCTAACACCCTTAAGCCTGCCCCCAACAACACAGCTCCAACAAGGTTCCAATTCCAAAACTGCTATCAGCTGGGGATCAAGCATTCAGAACACATTATGTTTATGGGGGACACCTGGATCAAACCACCACATCCAGGAAGGAAGCACTGGGTACCAGGTAAATGTTCTACCCAGATACCTATCACACTGTGTCATTAATGGCAGATTATCAGTACAGAACACTTGGCCAGGTGCTTTACTGGGATGAGAGGACACTGATTCCAGATATGTGACAGAATTTGCACTATTGTAACATGCCAGGCCTTTCTCGCTGCCCTTCCTCATATCCAACCAATTGATGAGTGTGGGAAAGGGTCTGGACATGTCTGGTTTGGCACCTTCCTTTGGGATACAGTAAAGGTTTACCCTATGGGACAGGCCTCAAACTTGGAGGGCATATTTGGACCAGAGGAATGTTTGAAACACTTGGCCTCATGATTAACCTGCATCACTGAAGAGCTGAGAGTTTTATCTCCCACTCTGACCACTCTGTGCTTTCTCACAGTCAGTTCCAAATGTGTATGGAAAACAGTGCTATTTCCTGCCTCCTTACAACCCAACGCAGGCCCACAATCTGCACTCATAATTTGTAACTAGTATCTAAAATCTACGAGGAATTTTTGTCAGTGCTGGTCTTACTTAGGGTCTCCTGTGTGCTAGTTAGCTGCCTCCCCATGCCCTATTGGGATTTTAATAATAAGCATCAAATTGAACACATATTATGGAACCCCTGTGCAAGGAGAAATGGATGTCAGAGAAGGATGAAAGATGAGTTAAGAGTTTGTGAGCTATCCACCAGGAGCTACTGCAAACAGGCAGAAGAGAATGATCTGTTTGGTATTCCTACAAAGAAAAATAAAGAAGTGTGAAGAATAAGACACGAGCAACAGAGAAAAGTAGGGAATGGTTATCAAAAGCTACATAGTAAAAAGCTTGGAATTTATGCTCTACATGTAAGAATCCAGCCGGGTTGGAGCCAGAAGCTATAGATGGTCATTCACATCCCACTGAGAATGGACAGCTCGAAAGAACAAAGATAATCAGAAAAGTGACCTGATAAAGTAGCACACTGCCTGCTGCTCCTAAGAGCATCATACTAGTAACCATTTAACTACATCCCTCTTGATCCTATTTTGTTATCTGCCTTCATGGAGACAAAAAAGTGCTGTCCAACTATATATGGGAGGGGGGAATAACTCAGAGGTGGTAGAGAACTTGCCTAGCATATGTGAGATCCTCTCTTTGATCCTCAGCACTGAACGTCCCCTCCCCCAGAAAAAAAAAAATGCCCTCAGTAGGAAAAAGCTGCCCTCATTCTTTCCTCATTCTTTCCCAACATGTACCCGTGATAACTGGAACTCCTGCACATAGATCTCATGAACTTTTGGAACAGGAAGTAGTCATTCAAGGTGATCTAGTCCAGCCCAACCCCAATCTCTTTTAGGGTGAAAACTCTCCTTGTGAAAGGTGGTCAGCCACTTCCCTTCCGACCAGAGAGAACAATTGTTTGTTCTTTAAGGTGCAGAGGATTTCATTTTAGCAGGCATCCCCACCATCATGCTGATCAAGATTTACCCAGGAGTGAACTCACCTGTGAGCATAATGGTAAAATCCCAGCCACAAGCCACCTGCTGGATGGGACAACCAAGGAGGGATTTGCAGATGGTGAAGTACAGAACATCCTCTGTGTGGCCAAGCCCCAGCTGTCCATCTTTGTTCAGGCCACAGACAAAAAGGCCTCCTCTATCTGCAAAATAGAAAGATTCCTGTGGGAAAGTGCCCAGGAAAATCACAACCACCAGAATGACAAAAGATGTCACTAATTATTTGGAATCACAGATAAATAACTCTTCTCACCCATGTTAAAGCTAATAACTGATGCATGTTAATATGTTGTAGAACCAAAGACATCAGACCAAGGTCCTCACATTGAGTATCTGAATGGAAACTTGCATTCTGGCACAGGGGCCAGTCAATCACCGAATGGAGTATCTACTCGAACAAAGAGCTGTCACTTCTTCAGCACTTAGCATGGGATAGGAACTGTGCTAAGAGCTTCATGTTTGAGGCTGACTTTTCCTTTAGACAGAGTGCCTAAGGCCCAAAATACTTTAAAAACCTGTGAGAATGATCTCATTTTAAATTATTTTAAAATGCGAAAAAATAATGTAATAATAATGTAAATATAATACAAAGTCAGCCTAGGGTATAATCACCTTTATACCAGTACAGTTGTAAAATTTCTTGGCCTGGAGTGGCTCAGCGGTTAAAGGCACTTGCTTGCAAAGCCTAACAGCCCAGCTTTCAATTCTCCAGTACTCATGTAAAGCCAGATACACAAAGTGGTAGATGTGTCTGGAGTTCATTTGCAGGGGCAGGAGGTCCTGGTGTGCCCATTCTCTTTCTCTCTGTCTATTCTTTCTCTCTCTCTGCTTGTGACTATAAATAAATAAAATTTTAAATTTTAAAAATCTATATAATTTCTTAGTATGTCTTTACAGAGAAACTGATCTGTAGCAGTCACCTTTTCAATGCTGAACAACCACCCCATTAGAAACAGCTTCCGGGAGGATTTGGGGCTTACAATTTCAAGGGGAAGTTTCATCCAGGAGGGAAGGAATGGCAGATCAGGCAGCTGGGGTGTCACATCTTGTCATAGCAGTGGAGTGAGCTGAGCCCTGAACACTCAGTGGGCTGGACTAATAAACCTCAAGGCCCGCCCCCTGTGACACACTTCCTCCAGCAAGGCTCTGCTTCCTAAAGACCCAACAACTTTCCCAAATTTCCACCAGCTGGGAACCAAATATTCAAAACACATGAGCCTACAGGGGACATTTCATTCAAACCACCATAGAGTATATGAAGACAGAAGTATACCTCCAATAAGGCCCTGATTATTCAGTTATCCCCACCCGACAGATGAGAAAAAAGGGCACAGAAAGGTTATTTGCCAAGGCCATGTAGCTAATGGATCCCAGAACCAGGAACTGAACCCAGGGAGTTTGATTCAAGAGCTCGTATTCTTAGCCAGATGCAGGACGCCCTCCTCTGTGACACTGAAGCTTGTGCAGTACTGTGTACTAGGCCAGATACTGCAAGGGAAGATTAAGAAAAATATCAGGGTCTGGGGAGGTGGCTCAGTAGTTAAATGCACTTGCTTGAAAAGCCCGCCAGTCAAGGTTCAATTCCCCAGTAACTACACATAAAGCCAGATGTACAACGTGGAGCATCTGTCTGGGGTTCATTTGCAGTGGCATTTTCCATTTTCTCTCTTTTTTCCCCTTTCTCCCTCCTCCTTCTAATAAATTTAAAAAAAAACAAACAAACATTTAACAAAATTACCTGGTTTCTGCTCCCAAGGAATATTTAACCTAACTGAAAAGACTTCTACATGATGTAACTCTACCACTAATTTAATTTACCTTGTGACCTTAACCCATGTTCCTCCCTGAGCTCTGTTTGAAGTTTTCTAAGCTCTGACCATCAAAAAATCTCTAATGATAATTTGGCTCCATCACAAAAAGGTTCTCTGAGAAACACAAAAGATGAAAAGATGTTAATAGAACATCCAAGGGAAAAATGTCTTGGTAAGAAAATGGGTAGCTAAGAAATTACCTGTGACAACTGTGGAGTGGCCACCTCCCCCAGTGATCCTCCTGACACTCTCAGGTTTACAGAAGTCATTCAGTTGCTGGGGAAGAAGCACATCTTCCTTATGACCAAGACCAAGTTGCCCATAGCTATTTGCGCCCTAGGAATAAAATAAACGAAGAATGAAAAAATATGAGAACTCAACTGTCAGTATTTGCTTACTTGTCACATTCTCCCTGGCCTGAGGCAACTCTGAGAGCCCACAACAGCTGAGATTTCATATACTAGATCTTAAGAGGCCCTTACAGGCAGGCGTTCTGCATTTAGATGTCAACCCCATCCTGTGAGCACCATGATTTTCTCATCAGAGGAAAGATACACCTCACCTTCCCTTCCAATGCTCAGAGAAGCTAATGATCTTCCAGGGCTGAGGAAAGGAAGATGGAAACAAGGCAGGAAACATTCTGGAATTACTTCTTGTCCCTTCTCTATACATCCTCTCTGGGGAAACTGGCAATGACTTCCCATAATTAGTGAAGGATAAGTGTCCTCAAATAAGACACATTGCTGTTTCATTTGTCCAGTGATGAGCTTGGCAGAGATCTATCTCTAAAGGGTCTTTTCAGATCTGCCTTTCAGTGGCATTATATATTGTTGTTATAATACAATGAAAGTCCACAATACAGATCTGGGGGTGTAGCCAAGTAGTAGAATGCTTGCCTAGTATGTGCAAGATCCTAGGTTCAATCCCCAGCACTGGGGGAGAGGGGAATCTGAAATTCTAACAGCTAGATATACTTCAAACTCAGAATTCTGTAGAATTTAGAAAAGTAATTCAGTGTGTGTGTGTGTGTGTGTGTGTGTGTGTGTGTGTGTGTGTGTGTATCATACAGATCGCTGGAAGGTTTGGGGGCAACACCCACAAGTGAGGTGGTGGTGTTTCTGCAGTATTCCAGTGGCAAACAAGGATTATAAATAGACATATGTCCAATGAGTTTTGGGTTTTCAGATCTTGCCAATTCAGTAAAAAGGGGAATGTGGACCAGCGAGGAGAGTCTTATTGAGATTTCAGAAATTCAAATATCTACTCCAAACTGGTTCTTGAGGATAGCTGAATGAGGGAAAGTAATTACAAAATATGAATGTAGGGGGATACCAACACAAGACCTGTACATTCAGTTTCTACTTACTAATTAAGAAGTATGACTGTAAAACATACATACTTAAGCAAAATCCTTTCTCCTGTCATGTATTCCATAGCCTTCTTGGGATGCAAAACTCCAAGATGGAAGAGTAAGATACAGTGGGGTTCACGTCCCAGAGGTATTCAGGAGCAATGCAAGTCTCAATTACAGGGTGCTTCCCTGAACGCTGGGCAGTCACCTATAATCCTCACAACTAAGCTTGTCACTGTCCATTGTCACACTCTTCAAAGATGAAGAAACTGAGGCTCAGTCAGTTTAACTTTCTACAGTTAGATAGCTGAAAGAGCAAGAAGTCCCAGGTCCTCTTCCTTCAATAGACTTTACTATGTCCATAAGAAAAAGGGAAATAAGGATAAATGGTGAACCAGTAAACTGTGACTCTAGCTAAGACAGTACCCACCCCATCACTACTGTACCCCTTTTACCTGCTTTTTGGCTTTTTGTTCCTATCTCTACTTGGCGGTACCTGTTTACTTGTTGACAGTCTACTCAACTCCATGAGAGTAGGGACTTGGTTTAGCTCACAGCTATTTTCCCAGTACCTGAAACAGTGCTGGTCATATAAACAAGGCTAGTGGAAGTCAGAGCCTTTAAGTGCCCACCCAGGAAAGATCAAATGAGAAACTGAGGTACAGTGTGAAGCAGGGTTTCTCCATCAGCACTGAGAGTTCTGTGGCTGCCCCGTTCCCAGGTACTGATTTCTTTAAGGGAGCAAGAGACCCTAAGACCAGGATAAAGATGAAAGGAAATTCAATAAAGCCTACTACAATTGTTTCCTCCCTTCTTTATAAACAATCCAGACACACACAATGAAGTAAATGCCCTTATTATAAATTCAGAAAGTGAGTGTATGTGGACACATGGCCTTTAAGAGGTAATGAAGGTTAAATGATGAGGTATTAATTACCACAGGGCCTTAATCCAGTAAATCAGGTCTCTTCGTTAAAAAAAAAAAAGAAAGAAAGAATTTACATACTCTAAGAAGAAGTCACCTGAGGCCACCAGAACTGTGAAAAAATAAAATTTCTTTTTAAGCTTCCAGTCTGTGATATTTTATCATGGCAGCCCAAGCTGACTACCACGCACAGATCACACAGAAGGAAGACCACACCAGGCCCAAGCATAGTAGTGAAGAAGCTTAACAATTCCGTTTGAGTGCGTTCCCTGCACCACATCTGAAAAGCTTTTTTTGTCAGATGTTTTTCCTCTGTTCAAAAGATGCCAGTCTCTTGACTGGAAAAAGCCGGAGATAGCAATAATCCCCAACTCCACCTCCAGCTCAAGAGACACCTCAAAAAAGCCGGCCAGCCGGGCCACCCCGCCCCATAATCTTCCTTCTGCCCAACTGCAGCCTCACACTCCACATGTACGTTGATGATGACTCTTCTAAAAAAAATGTCCACAAATGCTGATTTGACAGAAATATGGGTGTTGTATCCTCCACCAGCGCAAGAGCTGGAAGTCCCCACCTGTGCATTTCCCAAACACTAGCGCGTGGCAGGACACACAGGTATTCATTCATTCACTGACCCATCCATTCTTTTAGTCAACAATATTTGCCGGGAATCCACAAGATGCCGGCACCCTCACCACGCTTGCGCTGTAGCCAGGGAGACTGACATTAAATTATACATGTCATATACATGTCATTACCATTACAGGATCTGATATGACGAGCCACCAGACCCCGACACCTGCGCGCTCCTACGCAGGTGTGCCTCTCCCGTGCACAAAGCCCCACGTAAAGATGGCCCTGGCCCTCTGGGCCCAGGCTCCCACGCCCACGCCCCCAGACAAGCCAAGATCCCACGGGGTCACACACTGCAGCCCAAGGATGCTCCCAGGAGGGCCTCCATCCATCATCCCGGCAACACTAAGTGGGGGTCCAGGTGACCCCCCGCCGCTCGGGGACCCGGCGAGCCTCTCCACCGAGCCTCCAAGCTGTCGTTCCAGCGCCGTCGCTCCCGGGCGAGGGCAGGGTCCCCACCACCGCTGGCAGCCCCGGGACACCCCGGGTCCCCGCCGCGCGCTCCTCCCGGCCCAGCCCAGGATCCTCCAACCCAGAGCACCGGCTTAGCCTCGGCCTCTCG